>OZ012703.1:29523665-29595553 GCA_963942595.1 Cylloceria caligata
GATAACATTACACTTATTTTAATTCTTAATAATGTGTAACGTAGAGGGGCATATATAACTCCATATATAACTATAGTAACTAAATGTCAATTGTTTTTATATCCTCTTACGATCTTAACTGTTTAGTTAAACAATGTACTGGCTTTTCGATATTTATTAATATTTAATTTTCATAATTGCAATTATTTCTTGTATTCTTTTAGGTAAGCATTTATTTTCTGAGTTCCTATCATAATTTTAGATTAAAATTGTTCATAAGTCCAAATGATTGTATATCAAAAGGCCCCTTAGATTTGCAGTGGGTCGCAAGGTGTATGTTTTATAGATATATATTGTTTCGAGGGAACACTCCTCGTCTTATGGTGTTAACGCAAAGAGAGGGGAAAGACGGCATCGGCTCGGGTGCGACCTGAAAGCGTTGAGCGGCATGCTCCTAAGTCAACAACCGCTACCGTAGCTTCGAGTCATCTTTGCTGTCTATCCAATGACAAATATGAGTTATCTTTTTTTATTTTATCCTATTTTAACTCTGGCTATCTGTATGATATTACTGCTTGATTCTTATATCGAATTCGTGTTTACAAGAGGACCACATGGTCGTCGGATTTTTGTAATTTTTTATACTCATGGTACGTAAAGTTGAGACCCCAAATATGAATATCCCCACGTAATACGACGCCATATTCAGAAATTCTCGAGAAAATCGACTTTGAAGTTAGAGCGAGCAACCGAAATAGAGAAACAAAAACCGAATTTTCAACTGAGTGAATAGCTCAGTGGGTAGCGCTGGAGTCTGGTAATCTCTCGGTAGTGGGATCGAGTCTCGCTTTGGTTACCTTTTTTTTTTTTTTTTTCCAATTCAAATACCTACGTATTTTATATTTAAAATGCATTAAATATTTGCTAATTACCATATTATTATTAACAGATTATCATTTTTTATGAAAATTGCACGTGGAGCGGACAAATAATATTATCCTCTTTACGAAGAGTTATTTGACTAGCCTGACGCTTACATTACATTGTAATAGAATGTAGCTACCAAACTAACTGCGGAGGGATCCACACCTGCTCGAGAACAAAAGATTTCGGAATTCCCCAACGGTTTCTTTCGGTAAGGGGCATTTGTGACTGCAGTAGGTAGTAGCTAGTAGCATTTCAACGTTCGCTCTCGAAGCAGCAGGTTGTGTTTTGCGGCGTTGTGAGTGAAAATATTCGAACAGTTTTAAAGAAAAATATTATAATGTCGGACGTGGAAGTAAGCAATTCTCCTGGCCCTTCGGCGGCAGAAGACCTTGAAGACTCCTCACAGAGTAAGGATTCAAGAGTATTGATGAGAGATGCGCATGAATATTACGAGCCAATCCTCGCAGAGAATAATCTTATCGAACCAACACCATCTGCGACAATAACTGACAATGAACAACCAATGCTACTAGCAGAGGACTTGTTCCAGTATACCGTACAAGCTTTACAAGAGAAAAAGTTTGTATCGTTTGATGAGTTGGTTACGTTCGATGAACCTAACGAAGAAAATCTTTTCGAAGAAGTTGTGCCCAGTAGTGAAGAATCTTCAGATAATTATTCGCCACCGATGAAAATATCAAAACCGAACGACAACATTCCACTGGATTACCCGTGAAAAGTTTTGCGTATAGCTGCAGCTCATCCGTCATGGAGCCTAGCAGTTTTGAAAAAAAAAACGAGTGCAGTCGCTTGAAACGTATGGAGGAATTGCCAAAATGGTTAAAACATGTAAAAAGTGGTGGTACCACATCGATAAAAAACGCGACAATCGATTCATGGACGTATGATCGCTTTGACGAAGCTCGAAAGAATAATCAGCAAGTCACAACCCGGAACTTGCAGCAGTGGGCTTTATCTGCCGCAAGTCAGTTTGAAGAGTTCGATTTCAAAGCTTCGAATAGATGGGCTGAGGAATTTAAACGGAAGCATCGAATTCGTCAAAGAAAAATCACGAAGTTTGTAACGGAAAGAGAGACGGCATCAATGGACGAAATCCTGGCTTCTGCAGAAAATTTTCGAATCCAGGCGCGGAATGCTATACCGAACTTTGAGCCAGACTTCGTCATTAATACGGACCAAACAGGTATTGAAAATATTATTTTATTGTTCGTAATTATTAAAGTATATTTCTTCGTGTGTAGTATTTTTTATTTATTCATTTTTTGCTAATTTTTTTGAGGGTGTCAATACCAATCGACTTTCGATAGAACTCTCGCGGCCAAAGGATCGAAGGTGGTGCTAGTGACGAGGCAGAATATGAATAAAGTGACTCACTCGTATACTGCACAGTACTCTGTCACCCTATCAGGAAAGTTGCTGCCCCTTGTCTTCATATTTCTACAAGAAACAACTGGTTCATTTGGACCTAGGGTGAAGAAATCGGTAGACGAGTATCTTAAAAAGTACCGAAACGTCACAGTCACTTCGTCGAAATCGGGAAAGTTGAACACAAATTTGTATGAAGATTTTTTAATCAACGCTATGCAACCATATGTAAAGAAAGAAAAGTTTCTTTTGCTTGTCGATTCTTGGGGTGGACAAACAAATCCCGTCATATAAAGGGTGGTTAAATTTTAAGGGCCGATGTTGATTTTGAATAAAACACAAATTATTTAGGAAATTATTGTCAATTCTTTTTATTATGATAATATAGTATGGTTCAATTATGTATGGCACAAAATATCGGCCAAATGGCCGCCGCGACCTCGGCGGCACACCTCCATCCGATGGTGCAAATTTTCGATGACGCTTAGGCATAATTGAGGTTCTATGCCGTTAATGTGCCGAATTATCTCATCCTTTAGCTCTTGAATTGTTGCTGGCTTATCGACGTACACCTTTTCTTTCAAATAACCACAAAGAAAGAAGTCCAACGGTGTCAAATCACATGATCTTGGCGGCCAATTGACATCGCCACCACGTGAGATAACACGGCCATTGAATTTGTCGCGCAAAAGAGCCATTGTTTCGTTAGCTGTGTGGCAAGTGGCACCGTCCTGTTGAAACCACATATCGCCCACATCAATATCTTCCAATTCGGGCCATAAAAAGTTCGTTATCATCTCACGATAGCGAACACCATTCACAGTAACTGCCTGACCGGCCTCATTTTGAGGTGGACGGCTCTTCAGCCACAATATCGCGAACAGCAGCAATATTTTCTGCAGTACGAGCTGTATGAGCATGCACTGGTGTTTTAATATCTCCTACAGACCCGGTTTGCTCAACTTTTTGCACGATTTTTCCGATTGTACGCACATTTGGACGATTAAATTGACCGAAAAAATCACGAAGTGCACGATATGCATTTTGATTTGAACGCCCATTTTCATAATAAGCCTGAATAACTTTAACGCGTTGCTCGATTGTGTATCTTTCCATGGTTCAAATTGAGTTAGTCTGAAATTGAGAAATGTCAAATGAAATGCAGAAAAAAATTTGACGTTTAGGTGTGGTTCACATTCAACATCGGCCCTTAAAATTTAACCACCCTTTATAATGAAATTTTTCGCGATGATAAGCGCCTGCCGACTTGCACCGTGCAAGTCATTCCTCCGAAATGTACTCCGTTAGTACAGCCATGCGATGTTTATTTTTGCCGTCAAGTAAAAAATTTTATCAAGCGTATGCAAAACTGCGCATACCTGATCGAAGAAGGCCGCGAAATCAACGATCGAGAAGATTGTATTAAAATTCATTCAATCGTTCATCATCAGTTATCCTCTCCGATCTTCGGTAAAATGATCAAATATGCGTGGTTCGCTTCAAAACTTTGTGATACTAGAGAAATCTTTGAAAACGTCAATGAAGTTTGTTTTCCAGTTGATGTTTAAAAAAAAAAATGCGTCTGTAAAAACGCAGCATTCGTGCGGTGTGCTCGATGCCGTGAAAATTTCTGTTTCCCGTGTTTTTACGACGCTTATCACTGTGGCTCGTGCGATCCTATTGATAAACAAATGGATACGATGTAACTTTAAATAAAAAAACATTATTTTTCTACCCGAGGTTTTTTCATTTTCGTTCCCAAAACTTTACTTGTCATTTTTTAAAATTGATTTCAAATAAATGTAATAACACGTGCAATATTCATAAAAAATGATAATTTGTTAATAATAATATGGTAATTAGCAAATATTTAATGAATTTGAAATATAAAATACGTAGGTAATTGAATTGGAAAAAAAAAAAAAAAAAAAAAAGTGACCAAAGCGGGACTCGATCCCACTACCCAGTGATTACCACACTCCAGCGCTACCCACTGAGCTATTCACTCACAAGGAAAGGTATTTTGGTGTCCCCCTCCGATTTTAATGCAACTCACGTATGTTGTAGAGCATCGAAAACTAAAAGACACGTATTTTTTTTTATCGGCGGAAAAACATTTTTAAGGGGTGAAATCGCCCTTCAAAAATAGCATGTCGAGGGGTGATTTTGCAGTTTCACCCAAACGGCGTCAACCGATTTTAATAAAACAAAAACTAAAATACTCCTCATTGAAGACACTAAAAATTCCACGCGGAGTTGAAGAAAAAAATTCATTTTTAGGGGTGAAACTTCATAATCACCCCTATTTTTGAAGAGCGATTTCACCCCTTAAAAATGTTTTTCCGCCGATAAAAAAAATACGTGTCTTTTAGTTTTCGATGCTCTACAACATACGTGAGTTGCATTAAAATCGGAGGGGGACACCAAAGTACCTTTCCTTGTCAGTTGAAGATTTGGTTTTTGTTTCTCTATTTCAGTTGCTCGCTCTAACTTCAAAGTCGATTTTCTCGAGAATTTCTGAATATGGCGTCGTATTACTTGGGGATATTCATATTTGGGGTCTCAACTTTACGTACCATGAGTATAAAAAATAACAAAAATCCGACGTCCATGTGGTCCCCTTGTTAGATGGTTTATTCCATTTGAATTATTGATTTATTTATTAGATATATGTTGTACCGCGAACTAATTCTTTGTACATTATTTCGCCATTGTCCTCCTTTTCGTGAGGACCGCTTACCAAAGTAGAACAATGTGCAAACGTAAGCGTCGAGCGCCCGGAATGACTGCAATGAGCTCGACCTTGGAATTTGCAAGCAAAGATTATTATGAAATCCATGCGACACTCGATTTCGGTCAAGGGGCAAATTAACGGCTTTGCCGAAATCAGTCCAAAGTTTAACATCAACCTGAACGGTTGATCGCGGGTCGGACTCGCCCGAAATATTAAATTCTGACAGTAGATTCGGACTCGAGAGGTTGGTTCCTCGTACGGGCTCGTAACCACATTTTATTGTATTAAAGTCTTTTTACTTTTAAATAAACAACAACGGGACGTAGCCGTTGCCTATAATAAACATTTCCATTTTTTACATAAATTCACGTCTACACGAATCCCTCGAGTTTCTTCTCCTAATCGGCAAACGATCCCATAATAATAACTTTTAAATATTATACCGATTACCGAGTTATTCAATAACGCGGTACCGGCATAACATATATATATATACCAGGTGTATGCATAAGTTTTTTCCGGTTTAACTAAGAGATGGCGCCAGCGAAAAGTACGCAGCGTATTAATTTGACACATACGTCATTTTGTTCATATGACATTAACCTACAAACACACACAAGTTAAGCCCGCCAAAAACTAGCGTCTTTGTTTTATCGTTCAGTGATCATGTCGAGTTTTGTGCCTGAAAAAGAACATTTGCGGCACGCATTGCTTTTCTTATTTAATCAAAAGAAAAAGGCTGCTGAAAGTCAACGTTTGCTGGTAGAAACATATGGTGAACACGCTCCATCGATTAGAACATGTGAGACATGGTTTCGACAATTTAAAAGTGGTGATTTCAATGTGAAAGACAGTGAGCACTCCGGTAGACCACAAAAATGCGAAGACGAGCAATTGCAGGAGTTATTGGATGATGACCCAACTCAAACTCAACGGCAATTATCAGAAGCATTACATGTGTCACAAGAAACAATCAGCAGACGTTTACGAGTAATGGGGAAGATCAATAAACTCGGTAAATGGGTCCCACACGATTTGAATGAACGTCAAATAGAAAATCGCAAAGTCACTTGTGAAGTTCTGCTTCAACGCCACGAAAGGAAATCATTTTTGCATCGAATTGTGACGGGTGACGAAAAATGGATTTATTTTGAAAACCCGAAGCGGAAAAAATTGTGGCTTTTACCTGGCGAAGCCGGTCCTTCAACACCAAGGCCAAATCGCTTCGGCAAGAAGACCATGCTCTGTGTCTGGTGAGACCAGAGCGGTATTGTGTATTATGAACTCTTGAAGCCCGGCGAAACCGTTAATACACAACGCTATCGCCAACAAATTATTAATTTAAACCACGCATTAATCGAAAGACGACCGGAATGGGCCAGAAGACATGGCAAAGTGATTTTGTTACACGACAATGCGCCGTCTCACACAGCAAAAGCAGTGAAAGACACCTTGAAATCGCTTGGATGCGACATCCTTCCGCACCCGCCGTATTCGCCAGACCTGGCGCCATCTGACTATCACCTCTTCGCAGCAATGGGGCACGCGCTCCCAGAACAGCACTTCAGCAATTTCGAGGAAGTTGGAAAATGACTCGACGGATGGTTTGCCGCAAAAGACAAGCAGTTTTTCTGGCATGGTATTCATAAGTTACCTGAAAGATGGGCGCAATGTGTAGAAGCCGATGGCCAATATTTTGAATAAAACAAAAATTAATTTCCCTTAAAAATTACGTGTTTTTTTTTACCAAAAAACCGGAAAAAACTTATGCATACACCTGGTAATATATAATATATATATATTTTTTCTTAATATTAATATGCATAACTTGCCTTAAATACAATTACTGATTAATTACGCACTCGTAGGGATCTATTTCCCGGAATATTTTTCTTTTAGGTTAAATTAATGGATTATTTCCATTACTAGACTACTTGGGTCTGTTTCAGGTTTCTCATTTATGTACTTATTTGTTACTAAGATATTTTTGTTATTATATGTCCTTTCCTAAATTTACGTACTTCTTTTAGTGCGATTACTTTTTCAAATTACTCGTTATAATGTTTTTATTTCTCAGGCAATTGATGTAGTTAACTAAATTCTAATGGTGCCGATGTATTGCTAAATGTACATATATAATTTTTATCATACGTTTTTGATGCATCGTTGTCAGCAAAGAAGCTCCTGAAGATCTTGAAGTTTTGAAATTTGTTGAAGTTCTTTGTGATATCGAAGCTCTAAAGTTCGTGAAGTTGTTTAATTTCTTCGGATGATTGAAGTTTTAGAGTTCTTGAAAGTTTCGATGGTCTCAGTGGTTTGGTCAGGTGTAGTATGTTTCAAGCGGTCCGGGATAGGTGTAGACTTCTTTCTACTGGTGCCGCAGGAGTGTGCAAGTGCGGTTCGTTCGAATGTTACACCTTCCTTGTCACTCCGAAAGTGCAGCCAGGAAACTCAAACATAAGGGCGAGAAGGCTTCAGGGGAAAAGAGGAGTTCGTCCTCTTCGTCGTTCACTTCTTGCTTAATATTTCCTGTGTAAAAATTTGTGACTTTTTCCGGCGGGTTTTGACTTAGCGAGTTCTTTGAAAGTTCCAAGTTTTCTTGGATTTCAAATGGGTCCTTGTATTCTTTCAGAGTTTCGTCTAGATATTCCGGTAGGGTTACAATTGGAGAATTCCTCAAAGACTTCAATACTTCTTGGAACTCAGATGTGGTGAGCAAAGGTTCGAGTATACCTGTTACCTTATTGTTATCGGGTTTTCGTATAGACCATCCGGTAGATTTGGATTTTACGGTTTTTTATAGAGTCCAATACCTCTTGAAACTCGAATACGGAAAACGAAGGTGTGAGCGAAGGCTTTTCCTTTTTTTCTTCTAGATTTTCGTAACGACATTTTAAGTCTGGCTCTAGGTCTACGGATTCCTTAAACAATAGGGAATGGTTGGGGAGTTCTTTATTGATTGGGAGTGATGTGGTTGGACCAAGGAGTTCGACGGAGTCAATAATGGATTTTTGAGTTTTTATGGGTTTGGAAATTCCCTTTTTTCGGTTTCTTATAAGTATGAGTTCGCCTTCTTTGGATTTTTTTTTATCGTATTGGATTTTGGAAAGGTCTTGGCTTGCGGGAGTTAGGGTATTACTTCTCCAAACCTACTTAGTCCCCTGTATTTCGATGGATCTGGGCTTTCGTAGTGCAGCTGCGTGTGCCCATATTCGCAATCCTTCGTTTGGTAAGAGTCTCCACTCTGGGGGAATCCTTGCGATCTTCAATCCTTTGTTGATGGTTTTTATGAATAATTTCCAATAGTGCGTCAATTTTTGTAAGTTCAATGTTTCGTTCAACGGCTCCTGATTGATACGAATGTATAATTGCTCAATAGGTAGCTTCCTGGTACATGAACATATCGGCCTAATAGAATCCGGTCAACCATGCTGGCCGGGTATAGGTACGAAAGCCACATTTTGCCATGTCGGAGCCAAGATGTTGTTGGTCCATTGGTATGGTATCTGTCCGATGACGATTTTTTCGAATGGCCGACAGCGTAATTCAGTTATCCTGTGGTCCAAAATTGTTAGTTTAATAGTTCTCCACTCCGGAGGGACGTAGAGTTCAAAATTTCTTTCCGCCATATCTAGCCGGATTATGATTTTCCAATAGCAAAATAGAGTCTCAGTACCGGGTACCGGGGGATTGGATTTAGAAGAGTGTTGTTGAATGGGTAACTTGTACTTGTTGAGATCCCATAGTTCTCCCTTACTTCTTCCATGGGATTTTAGTGCCATGTCGGTGCTGAATCAGGTAAGAACAATTAAGCATTATTGATGGTTCTCGTTAGCTATATCCGAACTTTTTGTTAGTATCGTTATTGTGGTTAGTGAGTATAGTTGACTAATATTAGCAATAGCCATATTCTTTAGTTATCAGACCAACGTTATTATTATTATTATTATTGTTATTATTGCCATTGTCGTTATTATTGTCTGTTGTCGTTGTTCATCCTTTTATTCGTATCTTCTTTTCCTGAAGGGATTTCGCATGATGATGTAGAATGGTTTTTCAAGTCTGGATAGATATTCGGAAGTAAACCGGACGTAGATGGTCGTGGATCGAGGAACGCAGGTGCGATGGGGGGTATCTTGGGTGGTATGCATGAATGTTTTGTTGCCCAAATGAATGATAGAGGACGATTTGGATGGCTGCGTTGTTTATTAGGGGGTAATGGACGATCGTCTGGAAATAAATTTTGGTTTTGATTCTGGCCGACAGGAACGGGTTTGGGATAGCGGTTTTCCTTCAGTTCGTGTGTTCAAAGATCGAATTCAAAAGTTACATTTTCGAAAGGATATTCTGCAGTCCCGGCGTTAAGGGGGTCAAATTCTGGTAGGTAGGAAGGGGAATTTTTTTTCTTCGTCAGGTGAGGTCGGATTTCTGGCCTTCTGCCCCCTCCTTGTTCCCTTATTTCCGGGTTATTGGCTTAAATATAGCAATAAGTAAGTGACAGAATCCCAAATGGACCCAATAAGGTATATAGACCACCCATAAATAGTGTGTAGTGGTACCCACAGATGATGGTGTCAAAAATAAATTTTAGTATTCGACTTATTAAAAGCAATCCAATTAAACCAGCACTAATATTTCCAAATATCGATAAGTAGCCCCATGTCTTATTCCAAGTGTTTTCGATAATTTTCTTTAAGGAGACTTCGTCGAGTAAATTAGAGATTGAACCACCCTGTGTAATAGTGGGCAGTCCAGATATACCTCGGGCTACAGAATTTTAAATAGCAGGCCTATCAGCAGGAAACATTACGTGATCTCAGCTCATCAATGTCCCTTTGAGTGTGTATGCTAATGGTGGCTAAGCTATGGAGATTGCGATATTGCCAAGTTGGTGTAGTAAGGGGTTTTTACGACTGTTGGAGGCATTGCTTGTATATGATCAGGATTGATGCTGTACCAGGATCCATCCAGCATGTACATTGGGGCGACTTGCTTGTTACATGTGATATGCATTCCTAACTTCGTTAATAAGTGAGTACGGGGTGACAAATAGAGGGTATTATTTCCAACTTGTACGGGTAATTGATCGTAGCATTCTTTTGTCCTAAGTATTTTTACGTCTATTGGGATGCATTTAATTATGTGCGCAACTTCGCTGGCTAGTAGGGCCATGTAGCCTGGTCCGTTCATTACATTGAATGCAAATTCGTCAGGAGACCGCTTAGCAATAGTAAGGGCATTCTGAAGTACTTGTCTTTCTATATTAAAGCGTTGTATTAATATGTTTTCCACGTAAACGAATTTAAAATTTACGTAAGCAAAAATGTCTAGGTTATTTACGTTGACTACCTCCTTTTTTATAAAAGGATTATTTTTTTCAATTTCTACAATAAGCTGTTTAGGATGCTCGGTACGTATTAGCCTGTATCCACAAATTGAAGTTCTTCCTTTGGTGGTGAGAGCAAATACTACTTCTCCCTTGAACATAGAATAGATAGTTTGCCGAAAATGTGTGTGGATGTCTACCGTTTCGTCAGCGAGTCCTTCATAAAGAAGTCCGTACCTATTGGATTTACAGGAGTCTTCGGGTAGGGGATTCCAGTATGTGTCGCCTCCATCAATATCGATGCATTGGCCCTCATTTAAGTCGCATCTTACTCCTGATTTTAAGTGTATTTTATTGGATTCTATGCTTACGTCAGCTATGTAATCCCTTGAAATTATTTTTACTGTTCCTTGGACAATTACTTCGTCCCAGCTACCATAAGGGTCATAATAATACACTCCCCGGCAGCCTCCATCGGGGTCTATTTTACCGGCTAATGTCACTGGTCTAGTAGTAGTGTAATCATGAGGAATTCCTGTAATCTCAGTTTTTCCCACTTTCAATGAACCATCGTAATACATTTGTCGACGATTATCATGTGATACTGTATCTACAGAAGCGTATTCCCGGTTAAGTATTTCCATCGTGTGTGAGAACATACCACATTTATGGATTTCTCGATAAATTTCGACTTTACATTGAATTACTTGGATAGCGCTATACTGATTAATCTGTAGTAGTTTTATAGATTTTTTTGTAACATTGACTTCGGATTGCGGAATATCACATTTTCCTACCTCTAATAATAATAAGGTAGTGATGTTGGTAGCAGCTCCTCCACAATCGTACCCGATCACCCCCAGGACAATAGACAGGCGACAGAGAAAACACATGCTCCATAGTAATAGATACGTAGGGTTCATCTGTAAATTTATAGGTGTTGGAGTTATTTCTGTTCCGCTGCGGAAAGACTTCCGAACATAAATTTTATGTACAGAAAATGCGGGGGATATTTGCTAAGGCAATTTGTTCCTCGCCGTCAGTGGTAGTAAAAATTTCAGGAGACTGAAAAGGGTTGCGGAGTGGGGAGTTGCGAAGGATTTTGATTCCTCACCGCGTTGGTCCAGTAGGGCATTCTAGTGTTGCTCGTCAGGTTGTACGGAACTCGTCCATCATGAGTAATTTTCAATCATGAAAGCTTTATTCTTCGTTGCAAGCAAGCGGAATTGTCGGAATATATATAGGTGCTTCACAGTTTGCGAGGAGAGGGATTACAATGGCTTAATTGTGGATATGTGACAAGTCTTTCGAGGATTCAATGGAATTTGATAAGTTTCCTCTTCTCTTCGTTGGAATACTACGTGGACATGGGGTGAGTAATTGGTATTTGAGTGGTGTGTGTGTGTTTTTCCGGATTGCGGGTGCGTGTTATAAACGAGATTATATGTATTTTTCAGGTGGGCCGTTCTGCCCGGAACGGGGGAACGAGCGGTGGGCCTGTATGAAATTCCAGACGACTGTCTCATTCTTACTCGCCTTTTGGACATGGAGGACTCGGAGTTTCCGCCGTCGATCTGGTCGAGATCACTCGAGACTACTTTGGCGTCCCTGTCTCGGGTACCCAGGACGGATGAGATGCTGGTAATTCTCATCCGGGGATTAGCGCTTGGGCGGTCAGAGGCCGAATGTATTCGCAGGGCAGTCTTGTGGGGTTATCTTAAGAGGATCCGCCGAGGCTTTTAAAAGGTGGTTATTATTATTATTATTATTATTATTATTATTATTATTATTATTATTATTATTATTATTATTATTATTATTATTATTATTATTATTATTATTATTATTATTATTATTATTATTATTATTATTATTATTATTATTATTATTATTATTATTATTATTATTATTATTATTATTATTATTATTATTATTATTATTATTATTATTATTATTATTATTATTATTATTATTATTATTATTATTATTATTATTATTATTATTATTATTATTATTATTATTATTATTATTATTATTATTATTATTATTATTATTATTATTATTATTATTATTATTATTATTATTATTATTTATACAAGGAGTTGCGGAATCCTTTTTACGGATATCCTCCAGTCTTTTGAACTGGGGGGGTATGTGGGACTCCCAAAAAAGTAGGCCTACCCACTAAACCGCCCTCTCCTTGTTGCCCTCCCCCAGACCAGGAACTATTTTGGTATTACTTCTGGCTGGGGGTTCTGTCCGTGTTCGTTCGTTCGTCTTGCTGTCTGTAACCTGTCGCGTCACGTCAGTCTGTCTGCTCGGTTAGGTGAGGCAGCCGTCTACGTTTTTTCGTCGCAGTATCGTCTCTGTATAGGTGGCAACTAGTTGCCACCATTCTGTCGAGTGGAGCATCACCTGAACAATGTTGTCCGGGGTGATGCTGCCAACAATCGTCTCCAGTTCCAGTCGGAGTCCTGTCCAGCGGTCGCACACAAAAAATGTGTGTTCCGCGTCGTCTCGTTCGTGTCCACAGTACTTACAGTCTGGCGTCCGTACTCTGTCCATGTTATAAAGGTACCGTCTAAAGTAACCGTGTCCCGTCAGGAACTGGGTGATGTAAAAATTTACGTCCCCAAAATCTCTTTCGATCCACGGTCTCAGGTCCTTTATTAGTCGTCTTGTCCAGTTGCCTGTCGCTCTTTCTGTCCATTGTTCGTGCCAAGTCTGTATCGTCTTGTCGCGTTCCGCGACCGCCGCATCTTCCCGTCTTATGTCCGCGCTTCTCCCGTAGATCCTCTTTCGCTCGAAAGCTAAGAGGTCCACGGGGATCACGCCCGCAACCACCAAGACTGCTTCTGCAGAGACAGTTCGGTAGGAGCAGGCGATCCTCAGCGCACCCTGTCTTTGTACCGTTGTCATGGCGTGGCAGTACTTCTTTGTCTTCAGGGCATCTGCCCAGATCTCCGCGCCGTATAGGAGGATCGAGTGGGCTGTCGTCATTAGGAGTCGTCGTTTTCCCGGTCTTGGCCCGTTTGTGTTGGCCATTAGGCGGCTTAAGGATGCTATCCTCTTAGCCGCCTTCTGGCATGTTTTTTGTATATGAGGCCAGAAGGTCATCTTCGTATCTAGGGTCACTCCCAAGTACTTGACTTCACCTCCGGCCTCGATTTCGTCCGTCCCGACCCACATGGGTAGTCTCGTCTGTATGCGTCTTCTGCTAAGGAAAGTCAGTTCTGTCTTTTCTGTCGCGAGTTGTAGTCCGTGGTCCGTCATCCAACGGCCCACTCGCCGCATCGTCTGGTTCAGTTTTTGCTGTGCCAGGTCTGGAGACCGCTCGGTGATCACCGCCGCCACGTCGTCAGCGTAGGCGACAAGGAAAACGCCAAGCGGCAATTCCAGCCTGAGTAAGCTGTCGTAGAGTCCGTTCCAAAAGTCTGGTCCCAGTATGGACCCCTGTGCAACCCCCGCGGTGATTTGTCTCGTCACCGGTCCTTCAGTCGTCTCGTACGTGATCCGTCTGTTTCTTAGGTAGTCGCCCACCACCCGAGCCAGGTAAGCCGGAACCCCGAAGTTGCCTTCAAGCGCCTCCAGGATGTCAACCCATCTGGCCGAGTTAAAGGCGTTCCTGATGTCCAAGGTCGCCAGCAGAACGATTGGTCGCGCTGCATGGCAATGTCTCTCCAAATCCAGGAAGGAATCGACCACTTTTTGAATCGCTCCAATCGTTGATCGTCCCCTCCTGAAGCCGAACTGCCGGTCTGAGAGGCCTCCGCTGGTCTGTATCGCGTCCGTCAGTCTCGGTTTTAGTAGTTGTTCATAGAGTTTACCCGTTGTGTCGAGTAAACTCAGCGGCCGGTAGGCTGACGGCGTATTGGGGTCGCCCTTACCCTTAGGGATAAGAACTAGCCTTGCCGTCTTCCACCGGTCACTGAACGTTCCCGTCGTCAAGCTCGTGTTGTACAGGTCAAGAAATATCTCCGGCCTCAGGCGAACAATCAGCCGGAGAATCTCCGCCGGCACTCCGTCTGGTCCCGGCGCCTTGCCAGTCTTCATCGCGGCAGTCGCTTTGAAGAGCTCCTCCGCGGTAAATATGGGGGCCGCCGGGGCCTCCGTGTCGTCTGTCACGTTCGTCCGTATCGGGTGGGTCGGAAACAGTCCGTCAACAATCCGTTCTGCGGTTTCGGCATCTTTGAGTTCAAGTGGAACTCGGGCCCCTAGTTTGCCAGTCACAATTTTGTAACCGGTTCCCCAGGGGTCTTCGTTCACCTCCTCGCAGAGCTGCTTCCAGCATCGCGTTTTGCTGTCCCTTATGGCGTTCGTAAGTGTTTTTCGTGACGTCTTGTAAGTGGCTTGGAGGTTTTCCTTTTCGGGTCTTCCCCCAGCCCTCGTAACTCGTCGGCGGTTCGCCAAGCAGAGCCTGCGCAGCTCGGCTATTTCGTCCGTCCACCAGTATTGTGGTTGCCTGTTTGGTCTATGTCGTCGTTTCGGCATTGTGCTGTTGCACAGCCGGTCCGTCAGTTTGGCCGTCTCATCCGTGAGTCTTTCCGCCCTTCGCCGGCCAGTCAGTTCAGGGGGGACTTTCGTCATTGGTGCTGGTGCTGCCGCCAGCTCCTCCGAAAATTTTCGTAAGTCGAGTTTGTTGAGGTTCCACCTCGGGGGGTACTGGGTCCTCGTCCGTCTCGTCGCCGTATGTCCTGCCACTTCGAAGACAATGTACTGGTGATCGCTGGCCGTATAGCCGTCGAAAACCCGCCACTGTCCTATCCGTGGCGATATTCTGTCCGATGTCATTGTGACGTCAGGGATAGAGTTTCCAAACCCTGGTCGTCTGTATATCGGTACGTTTCCCGTATTTGCTACTACCAGGTCTAGCCTTGCGGCCATCTCCAGCAGCAGCCGTCCACGTTTGTTCGTTGTTGTCATTCCCCACTCGATCGCCCGCGCGTTGAGGTCTCCCCCGATGATAACGTCTCCAGGCAGATTCCTGATTCCGTCTTCAAGGAGCGCCACTTTCCTCTCGAAATCCGCCGCGGTGCAGTTGGGTGTCAGGTAAACGCTGACGTAAGTGACAGCGCCGACCCTTGCCCAGACGTAATCGTCCCCGACACCGCAGTTAATTATTCGAGATTGGGCAGCGCCCCTCACCCAGATAGCTGTGGTCTCTGTCTCGTTCGTAATGTACGTTTGTGTCGTTCTTCTCCTGTACGGTTCGCACAGGATCAGAATGTCGGCGTCATGTTCGTCAGCTATCTGTGGTAGTAGCATGTCTGCTGTCCTACTCCTGTTCAGGTTTCCCTGAACTATTCTGTCCGTCTTCCGGCCTGCCTCCTGCACTCCTCCAGCGCAGCCCGGAATACCGCACACCTTCCGGTTCCCGCAAGGTGCGCTACGTCCCCGTGTCCCGCCTCAGAGCACAGTGGGCAAGCCGGTCTGTTTTTACAGTCCGTCGCGTAATGTCCCGTCTCGCCGCATTTCCTGCAGTTCTTTGTCCGATCCGCGTTCGTGCAGCTCGTCCTTGTATGTCCGTAGCCCAGGCATTTGTAGCATTTGGTCACCGTCAATCGTTGTCGTAGTCGGCATCGCACCCATCCTATCCCGATCCGGCCCCGGTCCAGCAGCACCTCGGCTTCCCGCGTCTCGAGGTCGCAGACCGCCATGTACTGCTCGGCCCGGTTCGGGCCGAAGATGTGGACACCAAAGTCGCCGTCTCGTCCCGTTTCTCGTCTCAGCGCCCGTATCACGTCCTCCGCGGTGGTAACGCAGTCCAGGTCCATGATCTCCAGTTGCACCCTAGAAGTCACGGTCCTTACACTGCCCGTGTCCCCAACCGCGTCCTGTAGTGCGCGCTCAAACTGTTCTCGTCCGTCCGTGTCTGTCTGTATCTTGATGAGACACCGTCCGTCCTTGGTCTTCTTTAGAGCCATCACCTGTACATGACTGCTCGTCGGGTCGACCGTCGTCCTTATCTTCCGTACGATGTCCGAGTACGTGTTGTCTTTCCCAGGCTTGACCAGTACAGCCGTTCCCCTATGTTTGGGGGTCGGTCTGCGCTTTTCAGCCTGGGTCGGTATGTTCGTCTCGTCCGTTTTGTTTTTCGGTTCGGTCGTTTTTTTCTTCTTTTTTCGTTTCCTCACGGTTGTCCAGGTTTCGGCCTCCTCCGTTCTTGGGGGTGTCTTCTGTCGGGCCTCTGGTGGGGTGTTCGTCGTCTCCCGTTTCCGTTTCGTCGGTCGCGTCGCCGGTTCCGTTGTCTCCGTTTCTGTCTCTGTCAGGTCGTCTGCCATCATTTGTCCCTTCGAGGCTGTCCTGCTTTGCATGTTTAGCGCAGCGTCGGCGGCCTCAAGAATCGTCTTAATGCCGGTTTTTACCGCCATATTCATATTTTTCTGTATTGCCGCTGCCTCTTCCATTTTCGTCGCGGTCTCATGAATGAGTTGTAATAACTCTGTCAAATCGGGCTCGTTCCCACTGTCATCGTCGAATGAGGAGGTTCCAGGTTTTTCTCGATGCCTCCTTATATTTCCGACGACAGGTGGAACCGTTTTACCCTCTTCCATGGGTGGCGGTGTCGTTTCTCTCTTTCTGTATCTTAATTTCTTTTTCTTCTGATGTAGAGATCGATCTTCCGTGCCTGTTGACAAACATGACTGAAGTATACTTCTCTTTCTCAGGTTGACACTTTCGGTCACGTTCGCCAAGCTATCATCGTTCGACTCTCCCCCGATGTTGTTCGTCGCGAGTTCTCCGATTGTCCTGAGCTCTTCCTCGGTCGATGTTTTTTCCAACTCCTTCTTCTGCTTAGGTTTTATTTCTTTTAAAAGTTTCTCCATATTAATCCCACGAGTAGGTCGGAATGTAGGTCTGCCTAGGCAGAGCCGCCTTGTCTAGGTAAGGTGTAAATACTGCAGGTTTCCACCCGGTGCCCTGCAAAGATCGTTCGCGACCGCTTTAGTTTACATCATTGCGGCCATGCAGCCGTAGGCACGATGCCTTCCACCGTGGCTTTTGATGTTGTGTGTTCTTAGTCTGCCTGCTCCCCATGGACCTGTCCGGCAAGGTTAGACCTGCCAGGGGCTAGAGCCCCCGCCGGCCGAGCTCCAAAGTTCATTGCAGAAACGCAAGCCCCCCCGCCGCGGCAAGGCGACACACTTGGGAGGGATTATTATTATTATTATTATTATTATTATTATTATTATTATTATTATTATTATTATTATTATTATTATTATTATTATTATTATTATTATTATTATTATTATTATTATTATTATTATTATTATTATTATTATTATTATTATTATTATTATTATTATTATTATTATTATTATTATTATTATTATTATTATTATTATTATTATTATTATTATTATTATTATTATTATTATTATTATTATTATTATTATTATTATTATTATTATTATTATTATTATTATTATTATTATTATTATTATTATTATTATTATTATTATTATTATTATTATTATTATTATTATTATTATTATTATTATTATTATTATTATTATTATTATTATTATTATTATTATTATTATTATTATTATTATTATTATTATTATTATTATTATTATTATTATTATTATTATTATTATTATTATTATTATTATTATTATTATTATTATTATTATTATTATTAATCGATCAAATGAACTAACCTAAGTGAAGTTCGATCGTAATTATATGTAGAGTCTCGTTCGAGATGATTACATCGTAGTACCGTCTACTTTCACACGTTGGTGTCACGAAAATTCAGAGCTTAATTCAAAAACAAAAGCCGTCCCGGAAATCTGGCGCTGCGTTTGTTTCCTCTATACCAAGTCATATTGTTTAAAGTATCTCCTAAAGCAGAATAAAAATAATAATAACCCGTAGCATACGAAACTAAACTAGGGTGGGAACAGTGCAACGATTTTTATCGTTTCTAGGGTGGGATGTAATCATCTCGAACGAGACTCTACATATAATTACGATCGAACTTCACTTAGGTAAGTTCATTTGATCGATTAATTATATTACGAGTCTCGTTCTCGAGATTACATCGTAGATGTTCAGAGATATTCACAACCCATTATACAACGCACCAATGTTTTATTATTTTTCACGGACCTCAATGCAACATAGACTTAATTAATAAGGAATCAAAAGTTATAATAATTATGATTTTTCAAATACAATCGACGCGAAATCTTTTCTATTAGGCTTGATCGGTCGATTATAATATCGAGCGAACACGTGTGAGTCCTTAGACCACCCTGCGGTATCTTTTATTGCGTTAATATTCATTCCCTTAGCCAACGCAGCTGACGTAGATGCATGTCTGGTACTATGCGCGGTAAACTCGGGGCCGACGCCACTTTTAGCCAACATAGCCCTGATCCATCGACTTCGTTTGTGTACTCGCCCGTTTATACGGTTTCCTCGATGTGATGAGCACATTTTTGCAATTTTCTCGAATTGTTTTTGTTAACTCTAAATATTTGTCTAATGTACTTGCAATGCAAAGTTTAGGGTTTTCGCGAAAATATGGTATTAATAATAGTGGCTGTGAAGCCCCTGGCCGAGATGTTTTTATATTGTCTGAGATTTTTACCTCGAACCCCTCTCTTGACCGAGAGATATTGCTGAGTTTCATAAGCGAAAAAGTTTGTACCCTATGCGCTGTACCCAAAGCTAATAATATAACCAATCTTTCCGATAATTGTTGAAGATTCAACGATTCGAGAGGATACAAAGTCGAAATGAACGCCAGAACTGGACTTACATCCCACGTTAAGTCATATTTAGGCTTAATTGGTTCAAGCCGAAAAATGCCCTTAAAAAATCTACTAATAACAGGGTCATTAGTGGCTTCATTTCCCGAGATTAGAGAAATGGCCGATCGCATCGAGTTTAACGTGCCATAAGACGCTCCCACTTCAAATCGCTTTTGTAAAAATTCGAGAATACGATTCGCTCCTGCTCCATACATATCCGTTTTTGTCTCCTTACAAAATAACGACCATTTCTTTATGGGCCCTATGTATTGCTTCCAAGTGCTCTCAGCGAGAGAAGCCATCAATATTTCGATTACTGAGTCCGCCAGCATCTTCCTACGATATGCTTCGCGGACAATCTCCCGGCAATCATCCCCAGTGATTTCTCCAGTGGGTGACGAAGGGACCTACAAGGAGACAGTAAAAGCCATTTAGCGGGACTGAAGACGATAGGTTGTCCTACTAACAAATCCATAAACATCGGATACCATGGTTGCGATGGCCAATTTGGAACCACCGCAATACCAGTAGCGCAATCCGCTATGACTTTTCTCAGAAATCTTAGCACTAGCGCAAACGGCGGGAACGCATAGAAGAATTCAATGCCCCAATCCAGCGTGAACGCATCAATAGTATACGCGTCGGGGTCTCTGTGCCAGGAACAGTAAGCTTTACATTTTGCGTTGATTCTAGACGCGAATAAATCCAGATTTGGTTGACCGAACTTCAAAACGATAGTTTCAAACGCTGAACTGGCCAGTTCCCATTCTGTATCTATGTTCTTTACTCTCGATTCCTTATCGGCTTGTACATTCTCTTTTGACGCAATGTATGCGGCAAAAATCCAAATTTTTCTCTGTTCGCACCATTGCCAAATATCTTTCGCTATCCTATGGAGTCCCGCGTACTATACACCTCCCATACGATTAATATAGGCGATAGCCGTAGTATTATCGATCCGTAATAACACTTCGCAGTTACGCAAATTTTTTGCAAAGCATTTGAGGCCCATCCATGCGGCCATAAGTTCCAGCTTATTAATATGTAATTTCCGTTCGCTATTATTCCAAAACCCGTGCGTACCTTCATTATCGCAGTAGGCACCCCAACCCGAATTTGACGCGTCCGAGAATATTTCTTTAATATATCGAGAACTTCTAATCGGGTTTACCGATTTTGGAATATTCTGTCGCCACCAATTAAACTCTTCTTCGAGATCGTCAGATAACACAAGTCTCGCCTCGTAATCACCACCGCTCATTAACAAGGCGAAAAATTTTTCTCGTTCGAATCTCTTGGTGTATAACCAACCGTACTCTATCGCTCGACAACAATCGACTAGCTTCCCTATGAAGTGTGCAAATTCTCGAATAGTACAAAAATTTTGTTTACTTAAATCTTCGATCAAAGTTATCATTCTTTTCCTTTTTAACTCTGGTAGTTCTAATATCATTCTATGGGAATTTATAATAATTTCGAGAAACTTACACCTCTTACGTGGCATCAACTTACTTTTCTTATAATTAATCAGAAAACCCAGGGATTGCAACTTTTCAATTGTGGTTTTTGCGTTTCTATGACATGTTGTAAAATTCGCTCCGATGCATAGGATATCATCTAAATACACTGTCGAGAGAAAACCTTTTTCTCTTAAGTAATTAACAACCGGCTTGAGAATTTTTGCAAAAATGAACGGCGCCGTACATAGGCCAAACGGGAGGCATACAAACTCGTATAGCGCATCGTCGAAAACAAATCTTAAGTACTTTATACTCTCATTGTGCATAGGAACTAGAAAATATGCGTCTTGCAGATCTATATTACACATGAAATCGCCTTGTGAAATTAACTTCGTCGCAGTTCTAATGTCTTCCAGCTTAAAATGCTGTGTTGAAATATGGCTATTGAGCTTCTTCAAATTCAAAACGAATCTCATCGAACCATCTGTTTTCGGTACTAAGAAATACGAAGAAACAAATTGATTCGAATCAGGTGAACAGGGTCTTACGGCGCCTAATTCTAGCAACTTTGTAATAGCGAGTCTCATATTTTTATATTCGGTCTTTCGTAATTTGCTCCCATTGTGGGAGAAAATCCCGAAGTCGACCAGCCGTTCCAATTACCTCTATTGTTTTCCTTGGTAACCCCGCTGAGAGTTCGTTTTGTAAGACTGACTCTGAGGACGGTATTGATCCCTTTGCTGATACGACTGCGTCGGTTTCTGATGCAATTTGACAAATTTTTTCGATCCTTTTTGATTTGTGCCCACCTGGGTCCCCCTTCGATACGAATTGGTCAGCGGGCCTTTCCAGTTTCCCGAGTTGGAACTGCGGAGTGTGGTCTTTGATGCGGACGGTTGAGATTTCAATTCTAAGCCCACCTTTTCAATGGACTTCGCTAGCTTAATTTTTTCCGACAAGTTTTCCCCGAACAGAAACTTATCTGGCTTAGTCTCATCCAATATATTCTTGACTTTCTTGTCTATGGATGGAGTAATGAACGATTTGCGCGTAATCGTGTCGAGACGATGTGCGTGCGCCAGTAATCTACCTGCGTCAGCTAGACACTCTAACAGCTGGTATTCATCGATACCTTCTTCTTTTGGGCTCAAAATTAGAGAAACTCCCGTGCCTAATGCAGCCATGGCCGTACCACGAATATTCTGGGCATTCGTCAGATATTTGTCTCTCTTAATGGCAGTTTCAAATAGAGACGCAGCCACCTCCGGATTTAATGTTGGGGCTTCTAAATAACAATTACCGGTTCGAGCATATTTTGATAATATTTTTCCTGCTCGTCTTTCTTGAGCCCACTAGCAATCCATTTTTCCCAATTTTCTGCTAAATTTAGATTTAGCTGCAATTCTGGCGCGTCAGTTTTTGTATCGACACCCAATATTCGTAATGTTTCCTCGTCAAAAACCTGAACTGGCTCTTCCGGAGACTCTGAAGTAGGGGGAATATTCTCGTTTTTCTTTGATGAAGAATCTGAAAATATTTTAATCTGTGATAGACTCTACGAGAGTACCAATCACATTATGGGTGACTCAAGTTGGCTGCAGAATGCAGTTCTATCTTCGAACGCTTTAAAACGCCGAGATTAGTGTTAAAACATACTTCTGTTGTTCGACTTAAGATAGTACTCTGCGAGACTACCTTCGAACGGACTGAGCCGCCAAGTCTATGGCCATGATAATTATTTGTGTGTGTGAACTGTAATCACAAACGACTCAAGGAAGAACTCTGTGAGTCTTCCTTCGTACGGACAAAACCGCCGAGTCTGATGCCAGAAGGGTCTCGGAACGCAATCTGTCGCTCGAGCCTCTCTCTCTCTTTTTTTTTTTTTTTTTTTTTTTCGGTTATGTTCGACCTAAGACAAATCTACAAGAGTGTCTTTGTACGGCAAGCCGCCAGGTCTGAGGGTTCCATAAATGAATATTGAAAACTACCTCGAATATCCGATGACACACCCTGAAGGGGGATGTGCGCGGCTTTGTCCGTGAGCTCGATCACGCCCGAGCGCTCGTCCTCGTGTGTCAATTTTTCCGAGTCCGATTCCGAGGAACTATCGGGCATAGCATCGACTATCTTCTTCGGTTTCTTGAAGAATTTCTGGCTCTTGTCATCCTTACTTCTCTTCCTTTTGTGTTTTCCCATGATTTTCCCCAATTAAAACACTTACTATAGCTCTAAACGTGCGACACCTTCGCGCACGAAAAACGTTATGACTTGGTATAGAGGAAACAAACGCAGCGCCAGACTTCCGGGGCGGCTTTTGTTTTTGAATTAAGCTCTGAATTTTCGTGACACCAACGTGTGAAAGTAGACGGTACTACGATGTAATCTCGAGAACGAGACTCGTATTGTTATTATTATTATTATTATTATTATTATTATTATTATTATTATTATTATTATTATTATTATTATTATTATTATTATTATTATTATTATTATTATTATTATTATTATTATTATTATTATTATTATTATTATTATTATTATTATTATTATTATTATTATTATTATTATTATTATTATTATTATTATTATTATTATTATTATTATTATTATTATTATTATTATTATTATTATTATTATTATTATTATTATTATTATTATTATTATTATTATTATTATTATTATTATTATTATTATTATTATTATTATTATTATTATTATTATTATTATTATTATTATTATTATTATTATTATTATTATTATTATTATTATTATTATTATTATTATTATTATTATTATTATTATTATTATTATTATTATTATTATTATTATTATTATTATTATTATTATTATTATTATTATTATTATTATTATTATTATTATTATTATTATTATTATTATTATTATTATTATTATTATTATTATTATTATTATTATTGTTATTATTATTATTATTATTATTATTATTATTATTATTATTATTATTATTATTATTATTATTATTATTATTATTATCGTGGCCAAAAATAGGGAGAATCTTTTATAGACCCTGGGCGCCTTCGTCACCCTCGGGGTTAGGGGTTGCCCCTTATTCCCAGGGGGGGCGTCGACGCCCGTGTGCTGGACTCTCATCCCGCTTCATAACGACGAGCGGGGAGGTAGCCCCTCTCGCCGGGTTTCCACGAGATGCATACCAGCTAAACCCCCCCTCTCCTGGCCAAAAGAACGGGCATATACCTTTAAGTCAGGTGAGGGAAGCCACTTCTGTCCATTGCCCGGTCGTGAACTGCGTTAGCATTACTTCCGGTCGGGCAATCCTGTCGTCAAACTTTTCGTTTTCGTCCCGTCTTGTCGTGTCTAGGCTGCTGAAGAGCCGTCCTTTTTCATTCTCTCAGTCACTCAAGCATCCATCCGCATTCTTACCCCTAAGGACAGTTTCGATAAAGGTAGACACAAGGGCCCACTTTTCGCTGTTTTGAATCATCACGCCGATGATATTGTCCGGCGTGATTTCTCCGATTGTGGCTTCCAGTCTTCGTCTTGTCTTTGTCCATCGGTCGCATATAAAGAACGTGTGCTCCACGTCGTCACGGTCATGTCCGCAGTATTTGCAGTCCGCAGTCCTTACCCTCCCCATGTTGTGTAGGTATCGTCTAAAGTATCCGTGTCCCGTCAGGAGCTGCGTGAGGTAGAAATTCACCTCTCCGCTACTCCTCTCGATCCACGGCTTCAGTTCCGGTATCAGTCGCCTTGTCCACGTCCCTGCGGTCTCGTTTGTCCATTTATTTTGCCATTCATGGATGGTTCTTTCTTTTTCCCTCGCTGCCGCATCTGCCCGTCCCGTTTGTGCACTCTGTAGGTAGATCCTCTTGCGTTCGAGCGCAAGAAGATCTATTGGGATTACGCCCGTTACGACCAGGACTGCTCCTGCTCAAACGGTCCTGTAAGCGCACGCGATCCTCAGTGCACCGCGTCTCTGTACTGTCGTCATCGCCTGTCCGTATTTCTTCACTAGGAGTGCGTCCGCCCAGATCTCGGCGCCATACAAGAGGATCGAGTAGGTCGTAGCCATTAAGAGTCTACGCTTGCTCGGTCTCGGTCCCGTAGTGTTTGCCATCAGGCAGCTTAAGGCTGTTACCCTTTTAGCCGCCTTCTCGGCCGTCCGTCTAATGTGTGGCCAGTAGGTCATCTTTGTATCCAAGGTAACCCCCAGATACTTGATTTCCCCCCGGGTTTCGGTCATTTTTGTTCCAACCATCATAGGTATGATGGTTGGTATCCGTTTTCTCGTCAGTAGCATCAGTTCTGTCTTGTGTGCGGCCAGTCGGAGTCCGTGTTCGGTCATCCATCGGTCCACTCGTCTCATAACCTGGTTAAGTCGTAGCTGGGCCAGAGTCGCGTCACGTTCAACGATTACCGCTGCCACGTCGTCAGCGTATGCAACTAGGTAAGTCTCCGGTGGCATCTCCAACCGTAGCAAGCTGTCGTACATTCCATTCCAAAAGTCTGGTCCAAGTATTGATCCCTGAGCGACCCCCGATGTGATCGTCCGAGTTACCGGTCCTTCTGTCGTTTCGTACGTGATTCGTCTGTCTCGTAGGTAGTCGTTTATCACACGGATCAGGTACGCTGGCACCCTGAAGACGCGTTTCAGCGCCTCCAGTATGTCCACCCACCTCGCCGAGTTGAACGCGTTTTGTATGTCTAGGGTTGCCAGCAGCACGATCGGGCGAGCCCCGTGGCAGCACCGTCCAGCCTCGTGGAAAGCCGCCACCACGTCTTGAATCGCGCCGATCGTCGACCGCCCTTTTCTGAAACCGTGCTATCTGTCCGAAAGTCCTCCAGCGGCTGCAATTGCGTCCGTCAGTCTCGGTCTTAGTAATTGTTCATAAAGCTTCCCAGTTGTGTCTAGTAAGCTCAGTGGGCGGTAGGCTGACGGCGAGTCAGGGTCCCCCTTCCCTTTAGGGATGAGGACTAGCCTCGCCCTCTTCCACCGCTCACCGAAAGTCCCTGCCGTCAAACACGTATTGTACATGTCCAGGATGAACTGCGGCCTCAGATTGCTCATCAGCCGCAGAATCTCTCCTGGCGTGCCATCGGGTCCCGGGGCCTTTCCAGCCTTCATCGCAGTGGTTGCCCTTGCGAGCTCCTCCTCGGTGAAGGGCGGTACATCCCGTGGCACCTCTCCGTGACTGTCTTCTGTCCTCGTCTCGTGCGTCGGGAAAAGTCCGTCTATGATTTTTTGTGTTGTTGGGAGGTCCATCACGCCGGGTGGTCCTTGAGTCCCGAGTCTCCCGGTTACAATCTTGTAGCCGGTGCCCCAGGGGTCTCGGTCCACTTCGTCGCATAGTTCCCTCCAACACTTGTATTTACTGTTCTTTATCGCTGTTGTCAGTTTCTTCCGTGCCGCCCTGTATGCTGTTCTTAGCGTCTCTGCTTGGGGTCCTCCTCTCGCCCGAGTGAGCTTCCTCTTACAGGCTAAGCAGGCCCTTCGCATTTCCGCTATCTCGTCAGTTCACCAGTACTGTTGTTGTCGTTTTTGTCCGTAGCGTTTCTGTGGCATTGAGTCCTTGCAGAGCCGCTGGACGAGTCTCGTCGTCTCGTCTATAAGCCTTTCGGCTTTTTGTTGTCCCGTTAGTTCGGCAGGTACGTTTCTCGAGGGGTCCGCTGCTGCCAGCAGCTCCGCCGAGAATTTATCTTCGTCGAGTTTTTTCAGGTTCCACCGCGGAGGCCGCGGAATACGTTGGGCTCGTGTTGTTGTTTCGTCTCTCACTTCAAAAGCGATGTATTGGTGGTCGCTGGCGTTGTAGCCCTCCACCACCCGCCATCGCTCAATCCGTGAGAGAACTTCGTCGGACGTCAGCGTCACGTCGGGAATGGATTCCCCAAAGCCCGGTCTCCTGTATGTCGGTGTATTTCCCGTGTTTGCCACTGCTAGGTCTAGCCTTGTGGTCATCTCCAGCAGCAGCCGTCCCCGTTTATTCGTCGTGGTCATACCCCACTCGATCGCTCTGGCGTTAAAGTCTCCCGCGACGACCACGTGTCCGTGCATGGTTTGTATCTCGTCCTCCAGGGTAGAAAGCTTCTCCCCGTCCTCCCCTACAGCGCAGTTTGGCGTTAGGTAGACGCTGACGTACGTGACGGCGCCCACCCTAGCCCAGACGAAATCGTCTGCCGCGCCGCGAGCGGATACCCTGGAAGCGGCCTCCCCCCTCACCCAAATGGCAGAGGTACCCCTTCTGTTTGCAAACGACGTCGGTAATGTCTTATCCCGGTATTGTTCTGACAGTATCAGTATAGTCGCTTCTAGTTCGTCGCTTATTTGGGGTAGCAGTGCCTGTGCCGTCTGACTCCGGTTCAGGTTTCCCTGGACTACCTTCGTCATATCTTCGTCTTTTTTCTGCTTTCCTCCAGTGCAGCTTTGAATACCGCGCAAGAGCCGGTGCCCGGTCGATGCGCCACATACATTTTCCCAGCCTCCGTGCAGAGGAAGCAGGTCGGTTGACTGTCACACGTCTTACCGACGTGGCCCGCGCGTCCGCACTTCCAGCATGAGCTTGTCCTGTCTGGTCCGTTGCAGTTTCGTCTCGTGTGTCCATAACCGAGGCACCGGTAGCACCTGGGTACCATTGTCCTAAGTCTGATGCGGCAGGAAACCCACCCTATTTTCAGTCTCTGTCTCGTAATCATGTCCGTGGCCCTGTGCGCCTCCAGTTCGCACACTGCCATGCATTGTCCGGATTTGTTTGGGCCAAAGATGTGTACCTTCAGGTCCCCTTTCTGTCCCGTTTTATTTACGAGGACAGCCGAGACCTCCTCCGCAGTCGTGACGCAGTCGAGGTCCATGATCTCCAGCGTTAAACTGGGGGCCAGGGCCCTGACGCGCCCTTCCTGTCCGACAGCGCTCTGGAGGGAGCGCTGGAAGTTTTGGCTTCCTTCCGGTCCCGTCTGTATTTGGAGTAACAGTCGTCCGTCTTTTGTTTTGTGGCATCCCTTGATCGTCACGTTGTCCGTCTCAGGGTCTACCTTTGTCTTGACCTGTCGCAGTAAGTCGGCGTACGTCTTTCCCTGTTGGGGCTTGATGAGGACGGCCATTCCCGGGGCGTGGGGCGTGGTCTGTCCTGTCGCACCTGTCCATTATCTTCGTTAGTCTGTCCGGTCAGTTCCGTTTGGCGTTTATTTTGTTTCTTTTCTTTGTCTGAGTATGCCAGCTCCCCTCTGGCTATTGTGCCTCTGTCCGTTGCGTACTGTTTGTGGCCGGAGGTCTTTTTGCCGGCTGTTGGGGAGGGCTAGCGCTTGTCGCGTCGCGTTTCCGTTTCGGCGTCGGGTCCGTTTTTGTATTTGCGGTCTGTCTGACTGTCCCTAGGTCCCTGAGCCTTTCACACTTACTCAGGGCGACCTCAGCAGCCTCCATGGTGATTTTAATACCGTCCTTCGTTTCTTTGTTCACGTTCTTCTGTATGCCCGTTTTTTGCTGCATCAGCTTGACTCGCTCAAGGATGATTTTCAGTTGCTCCCTGAGTTCTTCAAGCGTCTGCAGCTGTAGACTTTCTATTGTCTTCGTCGGGTCTGTCAGTTGCCCGTCGTTGGTAGTGCTCTTGAAGCTGTCGAGGTTTACAGCGCTCGGTGCATTTCCGATGACAAGTGGAACCGTTTTACCCTCTTCCATGGGTGGCGGTGTCGTTTCTCTCTTTCTGTATCTTATTTTCTTTTTCTTCTGATGTAGAGATCGATCTTCCGTGCTTGTTGACGAACATGACTGAAGTATACTTCTCTTCCTTAGGTTGACACTTTCGGTCACGTTCGTCAAGCTATCATCGTTAGATTCTCCCCCGATATAGTCCGTCGCGAGTTCTCCGATTTTCTTGAGCTCCTCCTCGGTCGATGTTTTTTCCAACTCTTTCTTCTGCTTAGGTTTTATTTCTTTTAAAAGTTTTTCCATATTAATCCCACGAGTGAGTCTTAATGTAGGTCCGCCTAGGCAGAGCCGCCTTGTCTAGGTAAGGTGTAATTACTGCAGGGTTCCACCCGGTGCCCTGCAGGGCTCGTTCGCGACCGCTTTAGTTTACATTATTGCGGCCATGCAGCCGTAGGCACGATGCCTTCCACCATAGCTTTTGATGTTGTGTGTTCTTAGTCTGCCTGCTCCCCCTGGACCTGTCCGGCAAGGTTAGACCTGCCAGGGGCCAGAGCCCCCGCCGGCCGAGCTCCAAAGTTCATTGCAGAAACCCAAGCCACCCCCGCCGCGGCAAGGCGACACACTTGGGAGAGATTATTATTATTATTATTATTATTATTATTATTATTATTATTATTATTATTATTATTATTATTATTATTATTATTATTATTATTATTATTATTATTATTATTATTATTATTATTATTATTATTATTATTATTATTATTATTATTATTATTATTATTATTATTATTATTATTATTATTATTATTATTATTATTATTATTATTATTATTATTATTATTATTATTATTATTATTATTATTATTATTATTATTATTATTATTATTATTATTATTATTATTATTATTATTATTATTATTATTATTATTATTATTATTATTATTGTTTAATGACAGAGGAGGAAAATGCGTTAAGCGCCGTAGGAGAGTCACACGGACTCCCCCGTGTGTCGGACTCTCCTTGGTTAGCCTACCGACTAAAAACCTCCTCTGTCCCGTCTCCGCGGGGTGGGAACACGTTAGTATTACTTCACCTTCGCGGCACCTCTCTATCGTCTCGTTCGTTTCAGGTCTCAGTCCAAGTTCCCTGTCTATACCCGTCTGTCGTTCAGTCCATGCTCATTCATACTCCAAGCATCCATCCTCTTTCTTACCTCTCAGCACGGTCTCGACGAATACTGCGAAACGCGTCCACTGTTTCTCGTTCCGTAACATCAGTCCAATAATGTTGTCCGGTGTAATGTCCCCGGTCGTTCGTTCTAAGTCTCGTCTCTGTATCGTTCATCTGTCACACATGAAAAATGTGTGTTCAGTGTCGTCTTGTGCATGTCCGCAGTATTTGCAGTCCGCTGTCCGTACTTTTCCCATGTCACGTAGATATTGCCGGATATACCCATGGCCTGTGAGGAATTGAGTAAGGAAGAAATTTACCTCCCCAAACTCCCGTTCAGTCCACAGTTTCAGGTCAAGTATCAGGCGTCTTGTCCAGCGTCCGGTTGTCTCCGTCGTCCATCGTGCGTGCCAGTCCGTCAAAGTCTTTTCCTTCTCCCGTCTTGTCGCGCCATCTCTTTCGGTCCCTTCGTCGCGTTCGTAAATCCGTTTCCGTTCAGTCGCCAGTAAGTCAATGGGAATCACGCCCGCCACCACAAGTACCGCCTTCGCTGAGACGGTCCTGTAGGCGCACGCTATCCTCAGTGCTCCTCGTCTTTGTACGTCCGTCATCGCTTTCCGGTATTTTTTGACTGCGAGCGCATCAGCCCATATCTCCGCCCCGTACAGGAGGATGAAGTGGGTTGTCGTCATGAGCAGTCTGCGTGTTGACGGTCTCGGTCTGTGCGTATTTGCCATCAGGCGGCTGAGCAAAGCTACCTTCGCCGCCGCCTTCTCGGCCGTCCCTTTGATATGAGCCCAGAAGGTCAGCTTCGTATCGAGGGTCACCCCTAGATACTTCACCTCTCCTCTGGTCTCAATCTGTTCCGTTCCGACTGTCATCGGTATGATCGTCGGAGTCCGTCGTCTAGTCAGCATGACAATTTCCGTCTTGTGCAGTGCTAGGCTCAGTCCGTGTTTCGTCATCCATCTGTCCACACGTCTCATCACCTGATTCAACGTAAGCTGGGCCAGGTCTGCAGTGCGTTCCACGATCACCACCGCCACGTCATCGGCGTAGGCAACCAGTGATGCGTTACGCGGCGTCTCCAGCCTCAGCAGGCTGTCGTACGTCACGTTCCATAGGTCAGGTCCCAGTATAGAACCCTGAGCGACCCCCGCGGTGATCCTTCTTGTTCTCTGTCCTTCCTGCGTCTCGTACGTTATGTATCTGTCGCTGAGGTAGTCCTCCATTACCCGGAAAAGGTAGTAAGGGATCCGGAAATCGTCCTGCAACGCTCCCAGGATGTCCCCCCACCTCGCCGAGCTAAAGGCGTTCCTCACGTCCAGAGTCACCAGGACCGTGATAGGTCTTGCTGCGTGGCAAGCCTCGTCCGTCTTCCGAAAGGTCTCAAGGACCTGTCGGATTGCTTCTATGGTCGATCGCCCTTTGCGGAAACCGTGCTGCTTATCAGACAGACCTCCGGCCGCCTCTATCGCGTACGTTAGTCGTGGTCGCAGTAACAGTTCGTACAATTTTCCCGTCGTGTCTAACAGACTCAGTGGTCTGTAGGAAGACGGCGTGTCAGGATCTCCCTTGTCTTTGCTCAGAAGAACCAATCTCGCCGTCTTCCAGCGCATGCTGAATGTCCCAGTCTTAAGGCATTGGTTGTACATATCGAGGAGTATGCCTGGCCTGGAGCAAGCTATCAGTCGCAGGACCTCCCCGGGCATGCCGTCTGGTCCCGGTGCTTTTCCCATCTTCATAGAGGACGTAGCTTTAATAAGCTCCTCCTCAGTGAAGATAGGAACGTCGAGTCCCTCGTCTGCGTCCGTCACTTCTTCCCTCTTCGGATGAGTCGGAAAGAGTTCGTCAACAATTTGTCCCATTGTCGTCGCGTCCTTGAGTTCGGGCGGACCGTGGGCCCTGAGCCTTTGGGTCACAATCCTGTAACCCAAGCCCCAAGAGTCCCGGTCCACTTCCTCGCATAACTGTCTCCAGCAGCGCTTCTTACTGTCCTTAATAGCGTAAGTCAACGTCTTCCGGGCCGTTTTGTACTGTACAGTAAGAGCGGCCGTGGACGGTTGGTGTTTTTCCCGTGCTCGATACATTCTTCTCTTTGCCGCAATGCACAGTCGCCGCAGTTGGGCGATCTCGTCCGTCCACCAGTACGTCGTTCGTCTGGGGTGTCGGGGGGTCTTGCGCGGCACTGAAGCCTTACATAGACGTCCCGTCAGTCCCATCGTGTCGTCAACGAGTCGTTCGGTTCGTCTCTGTCCCGTCAGTTCGTCAGGTATGGCCTCTGCAGGGTCTGCTGCTTCCAGCAGCTCCCTCGAGAACCTGTCTCTGTCTAGTTTACGTACGTTCCACCGCGGTGCCCGCTCAGGTCCGTCGCGTCGCGTCTGTGTAAGTCTCGCCACTTTAAAGACGATGTATTGGTGATCGCTGGCCGTGTAATCATCGGTCACCCGCCATCGCCTCATCCGCGACAAGATGCTGTCCGAGATCATAGTCACGTCCGGTATCGCGGAGCCTACCCCCGGTCGGATGTACGTTGGTTTCCGTCCCGTGTTTGCAACCGTCAGACCTGTTCGAGCTGACATCTCCAATAGCAGCCGTCCGCGTCATGTCAGTCATTTGTCAGTCCGTGTCATGCCCCACTCCACCGCCCTAGAGTTGAGGTCGCCCGCGACCACCAGATCTCCTGGTAGCTCCCGCAGGGCGTCCTCGAGTCTATTTACCCGGTTTTCGAACGCTCCAGCGGAGCAGTTCGGGGTCAGGTAAACGCTGACGTAGGTCAGATCGTTCACCCTCACCCAGACGTAATCGTCTCCCGCTCCACTGTCGAGAACGCGAACATCAGTGTTTTTGACCCAAATGGCTGACGTGCCCGCGTCATTTGCGAACCACGTCGTGGTCGTCGTGTTCTTGTACTGTTCACTCAGTCGCGATTTGAGGAAGCAGGAGATGTGCTTCCTCGCATCTGTGCATGTTGCCCTGTAAGACAATCATGCCCTCGTCTCAGTCTTGGTTTTGCACTCCTCCAGTGCGGCCCTGAAAACCGCGCACGACCCGGTGCCCGGTATGTGCGCGGTGTTTTTGTGCCCCGCCTCGGTGCACAGGTAACACGTCGGGTCCTGTTGGCAGTCCTTACCGACGTGGTTCGTCTTGCCGCATTTCTAGCAGCATAGTCGTCTGTCCGGTCCTTTGCAGTCTGTCCTTGTATGACCGTATCCAAGGCACTTGTAGCACCTGGTCACGGTTGTCCTCGGTCTGACGCGGCAGTTTACCCACCCTATCCTGATCCGTCCTTTCTTGAGCAAGGCATTTGCGGCGCCTTCCTGAAGTTCACAGACCGCCATACATTGTCCGTGTCTGTTGGGCCCGAAAATGTGAACTTTCGGGTCCCTCTCGTCCTTAGTCTCCTGTTGGAGTGCCGTCGTCACTTCGTCTTTGTCCGTAGCGCAGTCCAGATCAAGTATGTCCAGTCGCACGTTCGTTGTCATGTCTCGTACTTGAGCGTCTTCTCCGAGGACTTGCCTGAGCTTGTCCTCGAAGGCTTGTCTATCCCCTGCTCCGCTTTTTACGCGAAGCAAGACACCCCCGTCCTTGGTCATGACCTGCACCTTGTCGGCGGTTGGGTCAACGGCTTTTATTCGTCGTAGTGTGTCGGCGTACGTTTGTCCGTCTTTTGGCTTGATCCAGACCACACCAACACCGGGTCTCCGGGTTGTGCGGCCCTTCTTGCCTGTCTTCACCGTGCCTGTGGGCGTCGTTGCAATGTCTGTCGACGTCCATGCCATTGGCTTTTTTGTCGTCTGTTGCCGTACGTCCGTCGTCGTCGTCCGCTTTTGTTTTCGAGCGACAGTTACCCACGAGGTGGGCCCGGTCCCGTCCGCAGGCCTTTTCGCCGGCGTTAGTTCCGGGCTCAGATTTGTAATCTCTCGTTTGCGTTTCGTCTATGGTGTCCCAGTCTCCCTGTCTACATCGCTTCGTCCAGCCATCCCGAGCACATGCATCCTGTCGCATTCATGCCATGCCTCGTCCGCGGCTTCCCTTATCTTGGCCATATTGGTTGTGACCAACGTGCTGATATTTCTCTGCACGCGAGTATTCTCTTCCATTTTCACGAGGCATTCGCGGATCAGCTGTAGCTGAGCCCGAATCTTGGATTCAGCCAATTCCGCAACGGACGATGGATGTTCATACTTTTGTCTCGTGTTTCCGTCCTTGGTCTCGTCTTTTCGTGCTGGGGTTGGGGGCCCCGTTGTTTTTGATGCGTTTATCGTTTGTTCCTTTTGTTTTGTTTCCATGTTTGTCTTTTCTCCCGTTCCTCCCTTTGTATGTGTATGTGTAAATGTGTAGTTTGAGAATAGACTCCAATCTCCCCTCCCGTCGCCCTGCTTCCGCCGCCGACGGCCCCACGGCGAGGCCCCAGTGGCCTCACCAAGGCCCCCCTGCTGCTGCTGCATGGCCCTATCCGGGCGCCACCCGGCACTACAACAGCATGAGGATTATACACTGGCTGATAGGGCAGCTAGGTCTACCTGGCTAAGGGGACCCGTGCCCCTGTACTATCCAGCGGCCCAGGAGCATCGAGCCTGGTTTACTTGGGGTATCCTCTAATGCCCCGCGCCAAGACCGCCCTCAGCGGAGAGCGATAGTCCGGGTTTTACAGCCATTACTCCGTGTTGAGTGTGCGTGTTGTGAGTATCCTATTTCTGCCGGTTCATTCATTCTGGGAGAGCCCGTTCATAGGGAACCCACTCACTCGCTTTTTCAGGCGTGCCCGTTTATAGGGCACCCTGAACATTCGCTTTCTCGTGGTAACCCGTTCATAGAGTTCCCGATCATTCGCATCCCCAGCATGTCATTCGGATATGTTTGAGTAGTTGTTTGTGAGTAGCGTACATGTGTGTGTTAATTGGTTTTGGTCCACCCCGAACAAGTCAGTACTCTTCATATCTGAAGAGCGTTCCCCTATCCGCCACCCGAGGAGGCGCCCGATGCGGGACCAGCAAACCCTACACGGGACTATTATTATTATTATTATTATTATTATTATTATTATTATTATTATTATTATTATTATTATTATTATTATTATTATTATTATTATTATTATTATTATTATTATTATTATTATTATTATTATTATTATTATTATTATTATTATTATTATTATTATTATTATTATTATTATTATTATTATTATTATTATTATTATTATTATTATTATTATTATTATTATTATTATTATTATTATTATTATTATTATTATTATTATTATTATTATTATTATTATTATTATTATTATTATTATTATTATTATTATTATTATTATTATTATTATTATTATTATTATTATTATTATTATTATTATTATTATTATTATTATTATTATTATTATTATTATTATTATTATTATTATTATTATTATTATTATTATTATTATTATTATTATTATTATTATTATTATTATTATTATTATTATTATTATTATTATTATTATTATTATTATTATTATTATTATTATTATTATTATTATTATTATTATTATTATTATTATTATTATTATTATTATTATTATTATTATTATTATTATTATTTATACAAGGAGTTGCGGAATCCTTTTTACGGATATCCTCCAGTCTTTTGAACTGGGGGGGTATGTGGGACTCCCAAAAAAATAGGCCTACCCACTAAACCGCCCTCTCCTTGTTGTCCTCCCCCAGACCAGGAACTATTTTGGTATTACTTCTGGCTGGGGGTTCTGTCCGTGTTCGTCCGTTCGTCTTGCTGTCTGTAACCTGTCGCGTCACGTCAGTCTGTCTGCTCGGTTAGGTGAGGCAGCCGTCTACGTTTTTTCGTCGCAGTATCGTCTCTGTATAGGTGGCAACTAGTTGCCACCATTCTGTCGAGTGGAGCATCACCTGAACAATGTTGTCCGGGGTGATGCTGCCAACAATCGTCTCCAGTTCCAGTCGGAGTCCTGTCCAGCGGTCGCACACAAAAAATGTGTGTTCCGCGTCGTCTCGTTCGTGTCCACGGTACTTACAGTCTGGCGTCCGTACTCTGTCCATGTTATAAAGGTACCGTCTAAAGTAACCGTGTCCCGTCAGGAACTGGGTGATGTAAAAATTTACGTCCCCAAAATCCCTTTCGATCCACGGTCTCAGGTCCTTTATTAGTCGTCTTGTCCAGTTGCCTGTCGCTCTTTCTGTCCATTGTTCGTGCCAAGTCTGTATCGTCTTGTCACGTTCCGCGACTGCCGCATCCTCCCGTCTTATGTCCGCGCTTCTCCCGTAGATCCTCTTTCGCTCGAAAGCTAGGAGGTCCACGGGGATTACGCCCGCAACCACCAAGACTGCTTGTGCAGAGACAGTTCGGTAGGAGCAGGCGATCCTCAGCGCACCCTGTCTTTGTACCGTTGTCATGGCGTGGCAGTACTTCTTTGTCTTCAGGGCATCTGCCCAGATCTCCGCGCCGTACAGGAGGATCGAGTGGGCTGTCGTCATTAGGAGTCGTCGTTTTCCCGGTCTCGGCCCGTTTGTGTTGGCCATTAGGCGGCTTAAGGATGCTATTCTCTTAGCCGCCTTCTGGCATGTTTTTTGTATTTGAGGCCAGAAGGTCATCTTCGTATCTAGGGTCACTCCCAGGTACTTGACTTCACCTCCGGCCTTGATTTCATCCGTCCCGACCCACATGGGTAGTCTCGTCTGTATGCGTCTTCTGCTAAGGAAAGTCAGTTCTGTCTTTTCTGTTGCGAGTTGTAGTCCGTGGTCCGTCATCCAACGGCCCACTCGCCGAATGGTCTGGTTCAGTTTTTGCTGTGCCAGGTCTGGAGATCGCTCGGTGATCACCGCCGCCACGTCGTCAGCGTAGGCGACAAGGAAAACGCCAAGCGGCAATTCCAGCCTGAGCAAGCTGTCGTAGAGTCCGTTCCAAAAGTCTGGTCCCAGTATGGACCCTTGTGCAACCCCCGCGGTGATTTGTCTCGTCACCGGTCCTTCAGTCGTCTCGTACGTGATCCTTCTGTTTCTTAGGTAGTCGCCCACCACCCGAGCCAGGTAAGCCGGAACCCCGAAGTTGCCTTCAAGCGCCTCCAGGATGTCAACCCACCTGGCCGAGCTGAAGGCGTTCCTGATGTCCAAGGTCGCCAGCAGAACGATTGGTCGCGCTGCATGGCAATGTCTCTCCAAATCCAGGAAGGAATCGACCACTTTTTGAATCGCTCCAATCGTTGATCGTCCCCTTTTGAAGCCGAACTGCCGGTCTGAGAGGCCTCCGCTGGTCTGTATCGCGTCCGTCAGTCTCGGTTTTAGTAGTTGTTCATAGAGTTTACCCGTTGTGTCGAGTAAACTCAGCGGCCGGTAGGCTGACGGCGTATTGGGGTCGCCCTTACCTTTGGGGATAAGAACTAGCCTTGCCGCCTTCCACCGGTCGCTAAACGTGCCCGTCGTCAAACATGTGTTGTACAGGTCAAGAAATATCTCCGCCGGTACTCCGTCTGGTCCCGGCGCCTTGCCAGTCTTCATCGCGGCAGTCGCTTTGGAGAGCTCCTCCGCGGTAAATATGGGGGCCGCCGGGGCTTCCGTGTCGTCTGTCACGTTCGTCCGTATCGGGTGAGTCGGAAACAGTCCGTCAACAATCCGTTCTGCGGTTTCGGCATCTTTGAGTTCAAGTGGAACTCGGGCCCCTAGTTTGCCAGTCACAATTTTGTAACCGGTTCCCCAGGGGTCTTCGTTCACCTCCTCGCAGAGCTGCTTCCAGCATCGCGTTTTGCTGTCCCTTATGGCGTTCGTAAGTGTTTTTCGTGATGTCTTGTAAGTGGCTTGGAGGTTTTCCCTTTCGGGTCTTCCCCCAGCCCTCGTAACTCGTCGGCGGTTTGCCAAGCAGAGCCTGCGCAGCTCGGCTATTTCGTCCGTCCACCAGTATTGTGGTTGCCTGTTTGGTCTATGTCGTCGTTTCGGCATTGTGCTGTTGCACAGCCGGTCCGTCAGTTTGGCCGTCTCGTCCGTGAGTCTTTCCGCCCTTTGCCGGCCAGTCAGTTCAGGGGGGACTTTCGTCATTGGTGCTGGTGCTGCCGCCAGCTCCTCCGAAAACTTTCGTAAGTCGAGTTTGTTGAGGTTCCACCTCGGGGGGTATTGGGTCCTCGTCCGTCTCGTCGCCGTTTGTCCTGCCACTTCGAAGACAATGTACTGGTGATCGCTGGCCGTATAGCCGTCGAAAACCCGCCACTGTCCTATCCGTGGTGATATTCTGTCCGATGTCATTGTGACGTCAGGGATGGACCAAACCCTGGTCGTCTGTACGTCGGTACGTTTCCCGTATTTGCTACCACCAGGTCTAGTCTTGCGGCCATCTCCAGCAGCAGCCGTCCACGTTTGTTCGTTGTTGTCATTCCCCACTCGATCGCCCGCGCGTTGAGGTCTCCCCCGATGATAACGTCTCCAGGCAGATTCCTGATTCCGTCTTCAAGGAGCGCCACTTTCCTCTCGAAATCCGTCGCGGCGCAGTTGGGTGTCAGGTAAACGCTGACGTAAGTGACAGCGCCGACCCTTGCCCAGACGTAATCGTCCCCGACACCGCAGTTAACTATTCGAGATTGGGCAGCGCCCCTTACCCAGATAGCTGTGGTCTCTGTCTCGTTCGTAATGTACGTTTGTGTCGTTCTTCTTCTGTACGGTTCGCACAGGATCAGAATGTCGGCGTCATGTTCGTCAGCTATCTGTGGTAGTAGCATGTCTGCTGTCCTACTCCTGTTCAGGTTTCCCTGAACTATTCTGTCCGTCTTCCGGCCTGCTTCCTGCACTCCTCCAGCGCAGCCCGGAATACCGCACACCTTCCGGTTCCCGCAAGGTGCGCTACGTCCCCGTGTCCCGTCTCAGAGCACAGTGGGCAAGCCGGTCTGTTTTTACAGTCCGTCGCGTAATGTCCCGTCTCGCCGCATTTCCTGCAGTTCTTTGTCCGATCCGCGTTCGTGCAGCTCGTCCTTGTATGTCCGTAGCCCAGGCACTTGTAGCATTTGGTCACCGTCAATCGTTGTCGTAGTCGGCATCGCACCCATCCTATCCCGATCCGGCCCCGGTCCAGCAGCACCTCGGCTTCCCGCGTCTCGAGGTCGCAGACTGCCATGTACTGCTCGGCCCGGTTCGGGCCGAAGATGTGGACACCAAAGTCGCCGTCTCGTCCCGTTTCTCGTCTCAGTGCCCGTATCACGTCCTCCGCGGTGGTAACGCAGTCCAGGTCCATGATCTCCAGTTGTGTCCTAGAAATCACGGTCCTTACACTGCCCGTGTCCCCAACCGCGTCCTGTAGTGCGCGCTCAAACTGTTCTCGTCCGTCCGTGTCTGTCTGTATCTTGATGAGACACCGTCCGTCCTTGGTCTTCCTTAGAGCCATCACCTGTACATGACTGCTCGTCGGGTCGACCGTCGTCCGTATCTTCCGTACGATGTCCGAGTACGTGTTGTCTTTCCCAGGTTTGACCAGTACAGCCGTTCCCCTATGTTTGTGGGTCGGTCTGCGCTTTTCAGCCTGGGTCGGTACGTTCGTCTCGTCCGTTTTGTTTTTCGGTTCCGTCGTTTTTTTCTTCTTTTTTCGTTTCCTCACGGTTGTCCAGGTTTCGGCCTCCTCCGTTCTTGGGGGTGTCTTCTGTCGGGCCTCTGGTGGGGTCTTCGTCGTCTCCCGTTTCCGTTTCGTCGGTCGCGTCGCCGGTTCCGTTGTCTCCGTTTCTGTCTCTGTCAGGTCGTCTGCCATCATTTGTCCCTTCGAGGCTGTCCTGCTTTGCATGTTTAGCGCAGCGTCGGCGGCCTCAAGAATCGTCTTAATGCCGGTTTTTACCGCCATATTCATATTTTTCTGTATTGCCGCTGCCTCTTCCATTTTCGTCGCGGTCTCATGAATGAGTTGTAATAATTCTGTCAAATCGGGTTGGTTCTTATTGTAATCGTCGAATGAGGAGGTTCCAGGTTTTTCTCGATGCTTCCTTATATTTCCGACGACAGGTGGAACCGTTTTACCCTCTTCCATGGGTGGCGGTGTCGTTTCTCTCTTTCTGTATCTTAATTTCTTTTTCTTCTGATGTAGAGATCGATCTTCCGTGCCTGTTGACGAACATGACTGAAGTATACTTCTCTTTCTCAGGTTGACACTTTCAGTCACGTTCGTCAAGCTATCATCGTTCGACTCTCCCTCGATATTGTTCGTCGCGAGTTCTCCGATTGTCTTGAGTTCTTCCTCGGTCGATGTTTTTTCCAACTCCTTCTTCTGCTTAGGTTTTATTTCTTTTAAAAGTTTCTCCATATTAATCCCACGAGTAGGTCGGAATGTAGGTCTGCCTAGGCAGAGCCGCCTTGTCTAGGTAAGGTGTAAATACTGCAGGGTTCCACCCGGTGCCCTGCAGGGATCGTTCGCGACCGCTTTAGTTTACATCATTGCGGCCATGCAGCCGTAGGCACGATGCCTTCCACCGTAGCTTTTGATGTTGTGTGTTCTTAGTCTGCCTGCTCCCCATGGACCTGTCCGGCAAGGTTAGACCTGCCAGGGGCCAGAGCCCCCGCCGGCTGAGCTCCAAAGTTCATTGCAGAAACGCAAGCCCCCCCGCCGCGGCAAGGCGACACACTTGGGAGGGATTATTATTATTATTATTGTTATTGTTATTGTTATTATTATTATTATTATTATTATTATTATTATTATTATTATTATTATTATTATTATTATTATTATTATTATTATTATTATTATTATTATTATTATTATTATTATTATTATTATTATTATTATTATTATTATTATTATTATTATTATTATTATTATTATTATTATTATTATTATTATTATTATTATTATTATTATTATTATTATTATTATTATTATTATTATTATTATTATTATTATTATTATTATTATTATTATTATTATTATTATTATTATTATTATTATTATTATTATTATTATTATTATTATTATTATTATTATTATTATTATTATTATTATTATTATTATTATTATTATTATTATTATTATTATTATTATTATTATTATTATTATTATTATTATTATTATTATTATTATTATTATTATTATTATTATTATTATTATTATTATTATTATTATTATTATTATTATTATTATTATTATTATTATTATTATTGTTGTTGTTGTGTTGTAGCTGTTGTTTTTTTTTTGTTTGTTACAGATCGATGCGCTATCGAGATTATTTTATTAAAGATTTTCCTCTCTTTTTTTTTTCAATGAAATCTCATATACATATATATTGTAACGGTAATTTTTATCGTTAACATATATTTTTATTTATCGTGGGAATTTGGGCTCGATCACATAACTGATTAATTGAGACTTCGTGGTCGTTGAAGGTGAGGGTTTATTCGGAAAAAACAGTTTCATATAAAAAAACGTCACTTTTTAATTACGTTCACTTGAATTATGCGCAATTTTACTCTTGTTTTACTTTAACACACTCTATCATTTATATTTTCTTATACGAGATTTGCTTATTCCTAGTTCTTAATCCTCTGCATTTAATTCTACCTATATCTTATCCTCTACATTTCTTAATTCTATATTCCGCTCTGTGTCGAAATTCGGGCATTCCGACGATTATTTTCACGCTATTTCTTAGTATTCGAGCATCGATTATCAGTACTCTTGGGCTCGTACCTCGATGACGTGTTGTCGCCCTGGTATTCCCTCGCTACCCACACATACCTCGCCTCACGCACACGCTCACTACTTGGACAGAATGTATCAACTCTGTGTACAATTCTTTCTCACTTATTCCCGTTTTACTGTCTCTCTGTCTTCCTTTCACGTACACGATTCCGGCGACTCTTATTTAGATCGTCGGTTTAAAAGTCCATACCATTTCATCTTATTCTACGCTCTTATTTCGATGCACTAATTTTAACACAAAATGCTTACAAACTACTCACTTACTTCTATTAATTCCCTTACGTATCTACTCTATTTAACTTATCGATTACTTAAGTTGTGGTTATTTGATAATTTCTACAATTATTACTCGTTATCGTTTATGATTTCGGCACTTCCTCGTCTATAGCCACCACTCACTGGTTTTCTATTTTTCCGGAGTGGATGCAGACTCTCCGATAGATACGATTTGAAAAGCTTCTGGAACTATTATCTTTAATTTGAATTTTTACGTTCTCAATTTCTGCACCTCCTCTGTTTAAACTATTTCGCCAAGAGAGCCTCTCTCTCCCAGCACCGACCTTTTATAGGCCTCCCCTCGCCACAGTCCCCTCTGCCTATTTTTCGTCATTATTTCAAAATTAACGCATTTTCAGACCTTTTGCGGTACGCCGCTGCCGCGCTCACCGCCTTCCCCTCACCTCCCAGCAAGGCCAGCCGGTCGCTGACCTGCTGTTTACGTCGGCGAGGGAATTCCGGAGCTGCGACAGCTCTAGTTTTTGTATTAGGGACGATGGCCTATTACCCGCAAAACTCGGTACACTTGTACCGAGTCTAATTTTTCAGGTGTTTTCGCCTACTGTCGGCTCTTATAGTCATTTGACATAATAAAATGAGCTAAAGAGTGTAACTATGTTACAATATGTATGTATTATATAAAATAATTAATAAAAATAAAGATAAAAATAAAGAACCAATGAATGATTAAATGAATAACTTAAAGCATTTAATTCAGATTTTCACCCTTCTTTCTTGTTATAAGTGGATGTTCGTATTTGTTAAGATTACTTTAGCCGACTCGAGTTTACTTCGGTGGTTCTTGACCTCCGTCCGTTCAGAAGTAAGGAAGCTAATATAAATACTTGGTTGGTAGGCAGGATTATTATCACTTCTTCTAGGTAGGGGTTTACCAGGTGTTCTTGTTGAATGAGGGGGGGGGGGGGTTTGGAGAAAGAAGAAAGCTGGTGGTGTTATACTAGAGTGTACGTTTCTCAGTTTGAGGTCTGCTCAATGAGGTTAGAGAAGGGGTTTTGTGTTATTATCGTGGTTATGGCCTTTGGACTGCCCGGTGGTGGAACGTCGTAAATATATTCCTTTGGAGGAATATTCGAATTACTCAACGGATTAGGACTATTTGATGCGACGGGGATAGATGAGGATGGTCCTTGATATATAACTTCTTGAAGGCGTATTCCGGTATCCGGAGTTTCCATAGATACGTAACTATTAGAGGCATATTCTTCTTCTATTCCTGGTACTGTTCTATATCCTGTGTAGGTTCTGCGGTGGGAGAGAATGCAGTTAATTGCAATGAAGAGAATAACCGTTTCCCAGGTAGCGAAGTTCAACAATTCTGAATGAAGGAGCCCCAGTTTGGCCCGTGAGAGTTCGTAGTCTGGTAACGTAAGCATCGACGACCAACTCGAGGTTCTTCCTCCATTCCAGCAGACGTGTTGTGTACAAGATGCGGGGGTTGCTTTTCGTAAATGCTTCCCATGCCATCTTTCAAGTTTGATTCGATTTTCCAACAGGATCATGATCTCCTTGCGTTTTGATTACACATAATTAATCAGATCATTATAAAAGTCAACTTCGGTTTCAGTGGGTGACGAGCTCAGTGTTTTACGAGCCGTCCCCATAAAATCTAATGGTACTCTGCCCGTGTCAGCAAAATTACTGTATCCTAATTCCCTAGCGAATGAAGGATACTTATCAATTTGCGTGTTCCTATATTTTATATCTTCCTTATTGATATAAGTATCACAATATTCGTGTAAGAAAGGATAGTAATCCCTTTCCATGGTGTCTAGTGGTATTCTGCTTGTATTAAATACGTGTCTCTTTTAGGTTCGTAATATAGTCCCGCTTCGTCCTCTATTTTTTTTAGCTCGATGTTTGGCAGGCCCATACCTCCTTTGAGGGTGAGTAGGACGAGAAAGAGAAGCATTTCCTCGGGATGTCAGTCCTTGAATCACAAATATTACTGCTGTCACACACACATATATATCTATTGGTATATTAGATCCAATATATATATATCATGTGTTTAGGGTACTTAGTGCGTTTACCGAATGCGAGGTGGGGAAGTCGGGGTTCTAGGATGGGTGTACGAGGGTGCAGTTATTAACACCTTTCGTACGTTATTAAGCGAACTGGCTCAGTTCGGAGGATTTAAGGAAGAAGACTGAGAGATTAAAGGGGGTAGTGTAGGTTTTAGGAGTATATGGGACTAAAGTTGTGGGGGGGGGGGGGAAATGAAGCAGTTCAGCTCGAATTCGAAATTTTTCTGTACGGTTTTTTATTCTTGTACGTTCCGTCGCACAGTGGGACAGATCTGAAAAAAGGTGGCCAAAAATCGAAAAAATGATAGTCACCGAATGAGTTTAGTACTATAGAATCTTGTAGAGGGGGCTTTGGTGCTTGTTATTCCAAAAGGGAAGTGAGATATCTTTTAGACCTAAGACGCTACGTTAGTTCAAAATTACTCATTCTCGGCACAGCGTAAACCACGTGTAGCAGCTCCGAAATTCACTGCTACTTTAAGTGCGTGTAACTTTTTACTCCAGTGTCTTTTTTCAATTCTGTTTGATGGAGGGTGTTAAGAAAGGTATGTAGAATATTTACGTATTAAACGTTTTCATTAATTTATACTCGCGTGTGTTAGAAATCATGTCAAAGATGTGTCTACATCATGGTTTTTCTTGTAAAAATGTTTACCGTAAATCAGCAAAAAAGTTATCTATTGAGCGGGGATCAAGAAGTTGAGATATAGAGCACATAGTTTACGATGTTTTGTAATAGAATCTGAAAGAAAATTCTGCCCGTTTATGCCTCTGTACTTTTGAGGTTAGAAATACGCGACGCCAAGTAGCTGCTTTGTTAGGTAAGGGTCGACGCAGAGGCATACAGCAGGGGTCCGGGACTACCTGCTATTGAAATATGTAGAAAAGTATACCGTTGCTTTTTTTGATAATTTTCATATATATACCGGGTGTCTTATTTTAATGTATTATTAAATTTGTATCATTTTTGCAATTAATCATTCGAATAACACTCCGCGAAAATATTATTGTGTATACATATAATTTTTCTTATTTATAATTGAATAAAGCTTATTATATGAGAAATGTGTTTTTACTTAATATCACATCGCATTATGTCTGTATTTTAGAATCGCGTATTGATAAAATAATCTGTACTCGTCGAGAACTGTTCGAGATCATACGGAACGATTTGAACTCCGACTTGACAACGCAACTTAAATGTTTGGAACAACATTTTGTTACAAAGATGGTTACAATGTTGTTTTCAAATCCATGACGAGGATCGACAATCTTTGAAGATCTTGTTGTCCAACCTTAAAAGGAGATGGAAACGATCTCAAAGAACAACAGAACGCTTTCTTCAAAACAATGAAGAGTGGCTTTGTTCTTCCACGATTATTAACGTGAGTATTGAAATTTAATATAGAAATATGTAAATTTAATTCGAATTATTACAAAAACTTAAAGTAAGATTCAAAATTTCTCATAATAATTCCATTATGTACTCCACAGAATGTTTGGACGACTAATGAAGAACCTGTGGATTCGAATATGGTGACAACGAGTACGACGACAACGAGTACAGCGAAATCAAAATCCACGGAATCGAAGAAGCGTGGTCGACCAAGTATGGAGTTCGAGAAAGCAAGTGATCGAAGCAAAAGAAGAAAAGCCACTGATTTACGTAACACAGTAAGCACATTGGAATTATCGTTGGCTACTCAAATGAGCCTTCGTTCTTCTGGGGCCTCTAGTGCTGTCAGCATCGTCAAAGAAATCACGACAAAGTCACCAACGCGAGCTGATAAATACAGAGCAGCGTTGAAATTATCAGCAACTCCTCCTATTATTAAAATGTCTGCCAATGAGGCATTGTCCCATGTCATTGAAGGAAAGTTATCGAAATATCAGTACATGCTTATTAGAAATTCAATGAAAAAACACAACGCTCTTATATATCCGTGTTATCAAACAATTACACAAGCCAAACTTCGATGTTACCCATCAAATATACAGATAACTGAGAATCGTACGGCAGTCAGTGTACAAGCACTCTTAAATCACACAACAGAAAGAATTTTACATGTTCAAAACGACACTATAAAAACATTATCTCCAGCAATTTTAGAAAATGCCAACCAAGAAAATGCCAATCGGTTAATTATCTGAAGATGCTCAGGAAGCCAGAAATAAGGATATCAAAAAATATCGTGAAAGGTTTTCCAGAAAAAATTAACGCAAAAATACAATGGAAGATGTGTTTCATTGGCTCCTGGTATCTTCGGATCCACTTATTTCGAGCATGAGAAAAATGAAACCCAAAAAAAGTAAAAATTTGTCATCGGAGACCCTAGAGCTTTTATTTTTCCTTGATGATGATGAGTCTCAAGATGTTCTAGAAATTTCTGATAAGCATGATACTGACTCTGATTTCGAACATGATAATTCTCCCGACAGTGATAGCGACTGATTTTTACAATTTTTTCTTATTTACTTATTTTCTTAACTGTACGCATTATTACATAATAACTGCTACTCCGACAATTTTTTAAATAAAAATCAATCAAACACAAACTATTTTTTATTTCGCAATTGTAATATTATAATCGTTATAAGCAACCTTGAATGCCCTTTTATACCAATTTAAGAGAAATTCCGAACAATTTTTAATGAAGTGTTCGACCATATTGGATCTGCCATTTTGAATTTTGAAATTCTACTATGAAATTCGTAATCAGCGACCTCGAAAACCTTTATATACCAATGTACGTTTAAATTTAAAACTTCTTTCTATTTTTAATTAATTTTTCTGAGATCTGTCCCACTGTGCGTCGGTGGTCGTAGATTAGTGGTCGGCAAAGTGCGGCTCCAGAGCCGCATGTGGCTCTTTGGCTCCTTAAGTGCGGCTCTGGCACAAATATCCACGGAAGGTGCAATAATATTTTCATTTAAAAAAAAACTTGGTAAGAAAAAAATTACATCTTATTTTGGTAAATTAAAATTTTTCTATAAATCGAGAACATGTACTATATAATATTTTGTTTAAGTTAAAAGATAGATAGGTAATTAAAATTTTATATTGTTGTAAAAATACGTAACGAACATCGAGTTTAATTTTATTAGTTTTCGTAAACGTAAACACAGAACATGTACAAGCTACCGGCTGAAATTGTTCGTATGTTTTCGGCGTACTCCGGTGTGATACAAAGGTACCACAAGCATGCGCGCGCATACTTTTTCTAAAGTAGTGGGGGTACAAATTGGCATCACAGACCAGCAGTTGCAGTGTGAACAGTTTTGTCTTATCAACCGTGTCTGCCGTTGTCCGGTCTTATTAAAAAGTTGTTGTATTTTTCAATCTAGCTGCACATCTTACAGGTATTTTTATACGATTTTATTACACCTGCTATGTATGTTTGTGGTTCCGGTACAGAATTTGTAATCGAATTTTCGATAACTTCTATTTGCCCAAATGTTGGAAGTTTTCTTCCATTTTTGGTCATATTAAAAGTTTTGTTATTCTGATGATGGAAAAAATTATTTTTTTCTTTTTAGTGCAGTTACATATATTAATAAAATTGTATTTTTTAAAAAGATTTTTTTTCACTTTTTATTTTCATCAATTTAATAATGATAATAATTTTGTACTAGTGGCTTTAGAAAAAAATATATTTGGAATACTTTTATAGGCACCCCAATTAACATGGCTACCAAAAAAAAAGCAAAGAAAAACGGAAGATGAAAACCGCGAATTTAAAGTTGAGTGGACCGAGAATTTTGCGTTTATTCAAAACTTGAATGGACTTCCGACATGTCTTATTTGTAAGGAGAAATTCGCGCATAACAGGAAGACAAATTTAGAGAGACACTTTATAAGAAAACACGCGTCATTTAGCACTAAATATCCTACCGGTGATGCAAGGAAGAAAGCAGTTGAAGAACTTCAGAAGAGTCAAGAGTCGTCAACTTCTGTATTTAATAACTGGATGCAATCTTCCAGCAATATTAATATGGCAAGTTTTGTTTTTAGCCAAGAGATTGCTAAGAGAGGGAAACCGTACACAGACGGCGAATACATAAAAAATTGTTTCATAAATGCATCCGAAGAGCTATTTCGGGATTTTAAGAACAAAGCAGATATTCTGAAAAGAATTAAAGAGTTACCATTGTCTGCCAAAACCATTAAAGATAGAACAATTAAAACGTGTTCGAATATAACCACCCAGCATATCGAAGATCTGAAATTGGTTTCGGCTTTATCAATAGCAGTTGACGAGTCTTGTGACATAAATGATACAGCGCAAGTTTCACTTTTTGTAAGATTTATGTCTCATTCAGGCACTAAAGAAGAACTTTTAGGATTATTGCCACTCAAAGGTGAGACGCGTGGAGAAGATATCGCAAATGCTGTAATTAAGTGTATGGATAAACATCATATTCCCCTCAATAAAATTGTGTCGATTTCAACAGATGGGGCTAAAAGTATGACCGGCGTAAGAAAAGGGTTTGTTGCTATTTTGGAAGAAAAAAATAATCACGAGATACTTGTTTACCATTGTATCATTCACCAAGAAGCGCTTTGTGCGCAAACATTTCCGGATGAAATTTGTAAAGTTATGGAATTAGTGATTACCATTATCAACTCCATTTTAGCTAAAGCTCTTAATCATCGCCAATTCAAAGAATTTTTATTTGAAATGGAGAGTGAGTACGCTGATCTTCTGCTTCATAACAAGGTACGTTGGTTATCAAGAGGGAACGTTTTAAAACGTTTCGCGTCCCTTTTTCCGGAAATTAAAGTATTTCTCCTTGAGAAGGGCGTTCACTATCCAGAACTAGCAAACGATCAGTGGATCCAAAACTTTTATTTCATGGTAGACGTTACGTCTCATCTAAATCAGCTTAATCGTAAACTACAAGGGAAAGGAAACTTAATTTTTTCGATGTTAGAAGAAGTAATAACATTCGAAAACAAATTATCCATTTTTGCTCAGGATTTTGAAAGGGAAACATTGTTTCACTTTCCGAGCCTGCTGAAGCATCACCAAGAAAATAATTCCTTTATTGATAAACACCATTTTAAAACAATAATTTTAAATATGAGGGAAGCATTTCTCAGCAGGTTTCAGGAATTTAAAAACAGCAGAGCAACTTTAGCATTTGTCAAAAATCCTCTCAATGCTACGATAACCGAGTTGAAATTTTCTCCTTTTGAAATTGACATTGGTAGCTTTGAAATACAATTGCTGGATTTAAAAAACAAGGAGATATGGCGCTAAATTCGAACGTCTTTGTGTTGAATTGGAAATATTGGAGAAGAAAAAATGTGATCTTAGTTCACAACACAAGTGGTCTGCTTTGAATGACCTGGAGAAGGAAGACATGATCATTTTCAACGCTTGGAATAGTATTCCTGACTCTTACGACCAGCTGAAAAAGCTCGCGTTTGCTGTTCTTTCCCTTTTCGGTTCTACATATATATGCGAACAATCTTTTTCAAGCATGAACATTATCAAGAGTAAACTGAGAAGTCGTCTTATTGATGAGAACTTGGAATCATGCCTAAAATTAAAAACAACAACATACAAACCTGACTTACTCAAACTTTCCAAGGAGATGCAACCACATTGTTCGCATTAATAAATATTTATTAAGTATGAAATTTAGTTTTATTTAGTGTACTACTTATTTAGTATAATAAAAGTTTACTAAACAAGCAGATTTGGCTCCCAATTTTTTTTTAAATTGTTGTAATGTTCATATTTGGCTCTTTGGCTAATAAGTTTGCCGACCACTGTCCTAGATCGATTCTTCTGTTACTATACGTGTGTGATCTTCGAGATGGCTTCTTCGTTGGACTATAATTTATGTCGTATCTTGATTGTTTATATCGATTCATTGAACGAATATCAAGGTGATATGTTTTTGGGTGATCGATTTCCATTTGGTGAATTTCCCGTGCCGAGGAAGGATTACTATATGTACAATCTTTACGACGTATGTTGGTTCATTTAAATCAAATAGGGTGAGTGTGCGATGACGTGTGCTAATATTCCTTGTTAAAATAACTTGTGAGTATATTTCTCTTTATGTGATTAATTTATCCATGAAACTGAGTTAGAACGCAGCTGTTTTATTATTGTTATCATCATAATTTTGAAAGTCGTCTAGAATAAATTTAAAAAATTAGAATTCGTTCCTATAAGTGGGAAGAAACACCTCTCGTAGGAATTGAGACTTTTAATTTGCGACGATTATTCGAAATGGAACCACGATCGGTATGGCTAAATGTGAAATTTGCAGCACTGTGGGTCCCGGAACATTATGCTATTGATATCCAGATATCCAGATATCCAGATATCCAGAAGAATCTAATGCTGTTGAGGCTATTTCTTGGGGGGCCGCGTCAAAGAAGATTCTTGAGCAATGAGTAAGAAAAATTATGGTTATTTTGTGTTGATGCTGTAATACTTACTTGGGGATACACGTACATTTTAATAATTTAAATTTTAATGTTCATATTTTTATTCTAGATGGGGGGAAAATGAGGGATCTCTGGGATTAGTACTTCTCTTTCGTTCCTGTTCCCCTCCGGGAAGTATATCGTCCCATTAACCAGGGGAGACATAAATTCTCAATTTTTTACCATGTAATTTCTCGATGGAGATAAGAGAGAATAAGGTGTAAATTTTGGAAAAATAAAAAGGAGAAACAAAAATATTAATGTGGATGTCAAAATATTGTAGTAAAAAAAAAATGTTGACAAATGCAAGGTTGCAATTTCTAATTTGTGTTGGCTTGCTTCGTTTTAACGATTAGTGGGAGTGCATATTAGAGTGTGAGTTACTTCTGAATGGCATATATCGCATATTGTTTCGTTTCCTTTACACCCAGATCACATATTAGGGTGTAGGCAAGATATAAATATGCCTTCACCAGGCCGCAGTCGGCAGCATCGACATAAGTTGAAGTCTAGTATCGTATCATTAGTGGTCGTTATTGAAAAAGATGAAAAATTCATTGTTTCCGATCAGGGGGTCGGGGGTCGAGAGAAATCGTTTCTGTCAACAGGAGATGGTGGTGGGGTAGTAGGACTACGAGGCAGCGGGCTAGACGTCACCAGAGACCTACCTGGGTATTGAATGGATGGGGAGATCCCCAAAGTCATACGCAGGTAGCGACAACTTGGGTACCAAAAAGCGTGCTGTTCCCAAGGATCGTCTTTAATTTCCCAATTTCCCATCACTATTTCACAATGAAAACATGTTACTTCGTCTTCTTTTCCCGAAAAGAAAAATCCGGCGGAAGCTAATCGTATAGGATCTAACGCGTAGATTTCGGACTAAAAGGTAAAACTTTCTAATCGTTTTCTATAATTTTCGAAATCTGGATACGATGGGGTCAATGAACTTCTTATCGGAGGTCTGACGTCGTGACAATCGGGGGTCGCGTTGACTCTTACTTCCAATAGAGAGTGGAAACGTTCCTTGTCGAAAGGAAAAGAAATCTTTCGTGGGTCTGCCCGATGGGTACGTTTCCGCAGGGAATCTCTCGTACAAATCGGCACCGTTCTTGCCATCTACGGTGATCCTTCATAGGGATATCACCTACTTCCCAATTTTTAATAATCACCCTACAGTAAAAGCAACTAACTTCGTCATTTATTCTAGTATAATAAAACCCTGCCGCAATTAGTTCTGCGGGGTCTAAAAATGTAACTGGCCAATTATGATAGCTGTCTAAACGGATATGTTCAAACAAAAATTTCCCACGTGGCCCTTTTCTTGACATGATTAAGGTATGAATATACGCAAGCTTCGCAATTTATAGTTCAAGAGTAGGAAACGTTATTATTATTTTTTTTTTCTTGCAACTGTCGCTGTTATAATTAGTCAATATAAACTTTTTTTTTCTATCTTCAATTAAGAAAATTAAATTAATTATTGATTCCCAAGAGACTAGGGTATCTCATATGACGCAACTATTGTTATGACAGGGTTATCATTACTGTCATCATATTATAGTACTATCTATCAAAATTAATTTTTATTCTCAATACTGTCATCATATTACTATCGTACTATTGAAATATTATTATTATTATTATTATTACGTACTTTTTATTAACTTTACTTCTGTTTTCGCATCCGGTCGTAGTAATTACCAGAGTTTCCCAGTCCGTCCTTAAAGTAAAAAGTCCAGTTTGTTTACTTTGGAATACTACTGTGTTCTAGGGTCTATATTTGATCTACTAAAAGGCAGGCCTTTCCTCAATAGTAATACTTCCACACGGTTGGTCCAAGTGAAATAGCATATTTCCCAAAATTATACATGATTCTTGTTATTAATATTCTTATCGTTACTTATTATGGAAGCATATATGGATTATTAACTAAAATATATGTATATATATTTTTTTTCTTTCTTTTCCATTTATTTATTTATTATTCTTTTGAGTGCAACTTAATACTACCATATACTAGTAGATGTGACTGATTAATTTTATAAAGTAACATAAAGGTTCAAATCTTTATTATTCTTAGTTTTGTTCATCTGGCGTTAATACTTTACTAATTAATTAAGTATTCCTTGATGAACCTTTATTATTCCTTAATCGATTTTAATTTAATTCAATTTACCTTTTTTGTTATTTATTTAATTAATTTTTTTATTTCTATAGCAATAATCACTAAAGATAGAATCTACAATGGAATTTTTGATTTACTTAATCTATTTGAATACAATATCACGTTTCTTATTGGAAGTTTAATACGTACATTGCCTGTTGTTAATATAGCTGTTATTTCATGTGGACCAGTATAGTGGTCACCAAGTTTTCCAGGGTTAGGTCCTTTGAACAAAAATACTGGTTCGCCGACTTTAAATTCAATTGGATTTATTTTGCGATCTTGATATTTGTTGAGAATCCGTCCGGTTTGACTGATCTGTGAAATTATTGAAATGGGATGAGTACTCACTTAAAGCAAGAGGAAAATAAAACCAGACACATAGATGTTATGGTGAGGAAGTGGTTTATTTCTACCTTCCTGGTAATTATTGAAATTATAGATACAATTTTGTTATAAATTTAGACCAAAAAGGACAAATGTCAAAATAAGTTTCAATCTATAAATGACAAAAATAATATAATAAAATGCACCAAAATTGTGAGAGTTAGAATTGAATATAAACAAGTGAGTTGACTTTTGATTTATGAGCTGAGAGCCAGCACACAATTATATTAATTGTGCGCTGGGAGCACTGAGAGCGGTGCGTGTGTCGCAGCCTGTGCTGCGGACCACGCCACGCTATGAGAGAGATGAGTGCTTAGATTGAATTAAATTTGTGAATCCAATTCAGAATGATAATGTGAGCTGCACACAATTATTATTTGTGTGCAGAATTTAAACTTGAGACAGCGGTGCGTGCAACGTAGCGAGAGCTACGCAGCACGACACGCTGATACCATTGAGTGCGAAAATGTTTGTGTGTAATTCACTGCAACCACTCAGCAGTGTATTGCAAAGTGGTTGCAGTGAATTAATGAGAGCATTTGCAATAACCTTGCTTGAGTGCTAAGCCTGTGTGTGAAACCAGCTACGCAGTCAGCACTGCGTAGCACAATACAACATAGAATGAGGATGCACGAAATGAGCACGGTATAGTCACTGTGCTTTCCCAGCAGATTTCCGGGAGGAAAGCACAGTGAATATAAACACCAGCATAATTGTATTAATTATCTGGCAAAAGAATTGATGCAAAACGTGGTGCAGCATGTGCTGCAGCGCACGCCACGAGTGAGGCCAAGTGCTGATGTACCATATTTTCTCCGCACTGGTATTGAATTACGCATAATTGTGCCAGAGCACTCTTACCTTGAGCAATTAGTCCTGGTGAGTGTTGTTGAGTGATGCCGATGTAGAAGGTTGGTGAAAAGGTCCGAGAAGTCCAAAGATGCGCGTGCTGTCCGAAGGGATGTGTGTCGCAAAAGTGCCGAATTCTCAAGATGGCTGCGAGTATGAAAGTTTCGTTGGGCGCTGGAGTCAGTTGAGCGAGATAGCCGGTGAGCGAAACCGAAGTCAAGCGAGAGAGACATCCTCTCGCTCGACGCGGCGTGCCAACGAGGCACATCCTCGGTTTCGCGAAGCCCATGCCTCGGCTATCTTCGACTCAACCGAACAACGCGTAGTAGAGCAGCGCAACAGGTAGGCGCACGACGATTATCGATCGCCGTGCGCCAGCTGATTTTCCAACAATATTGTTTCGATTTTTCCTTAGATTTAATCAAATTTTGTCGACCAATTTCTTGTATATCGTGAATTTGCGCGACTAATTGGGTTAAATAGTCGTCGTACGTAGCAATTTTCTCCATATCCGATGGTGACATCCCAGAGGGGACACTTTTCCGAACATCATTTCATAGGGTGTGTGCTTCATGTACATTTGTATTGTAATTATAAATAGCCATTTCAACCCATTCGTCCCAATCGCTTTGCTTCGTTGTTAATTGTTTGAGATATTTCCCAAGTGCGTTATGAAACCTTTCCGAATTTTAAACAACATCGCTATTTGCTTTAAAAATTTACTTAAAAAATTGCTACCGTGGTCAGTAAGCACTGCCTTAGGCGATCCAAAATAACAAATGAAACGTTTGACAAATTTTTCCGCAATACTTACTGCTTCTGCATTAGCTATAGGAATGGCCACATAATATTTTCAACAATGGACGAACTCCATTGTTCCCGATTATATGTCCCAGATACGCGACTTCCCTTTCTAAAAATTCGCATTTATCCGGTTGCAATTTTAAATTCGCTGCCTCTAGTCGTTTAATCAATTCGCGATATATTGAAACGATCAAACGAATTTACCTGTTGTGAAGTTCGATCGTGATTATATGTAGAGTCTCGTTCTCGAGATTACAAATGTTGTACCGTCTACTTCCACGCGATAGAGCCACGTATTCAGAGCTTATATAAAAAAAGAAAAGAGCGAAGCCCCTCAGCCTGGCGCCCCGTTCGTTTCCCATCCTACGTCATATTGTTTAAAGTACCACTCCTGGGTCCTAATAATAAAACTATCCTTGTATCTTATTCCTTTCAAAGGGTGGGTTACGGAGAACACACTGGGTTTCTCCGGGTGGGATGTAATCATCTCGAACGAGACTCTACAGATAATTACGATCGAACTTCACAACAGGTAAGTTCGTTTGATCATTTACATATATTACGAGTCTCGTTCTCGAGATTACAAATGTAGATGTTCAGAAATCTTGTATCAAAAGTACAGTTTTATTATTTGCAATACACTCAAACTGGTTAAACACAAGTAAACTATAAATTGAAGTATTGGGCTGCGAAACCTATCGGAGAACCGTAGCTGCGAAGTCTGCTCCGGTCGGTTTAATCGGCCGATTATAAAATTTCGCGAACACGTGCGACCCTTGAGACCACCCGGCCGTATTTTTAATTACGGCTATATCGATACTTTTTGCTAGGGCGGCTGAAGTGGACGCGTGTCTTGTACTATGCGCTTTAAATTTTGAATTGATACCGCTTTTTACCAGTATCGACCGAATCCATCGACTAATAGTCTCCCTAGACGCAGGCTTAAACGGTTTTCTTGATGTTATCAAGACGTTTGTACAATCGCCTCTTAACGACTTGGTCACTTCTAAGTATCTTTCTAGCGTACGTGCGATGCACAGCTCTGGTTTTTCTTCAAAAAACGGTAGCAATAATAGAGGCTGACAAGCACCCGGGCGTGATGTTTTTATTAACTCCGATACCTTTATCTCAAAATCCTTTGACGAACGAGTGATGTCTTTGATTTTTATAACCGCGAAGGTTTGAGCCCTGTGCGCTGTCCCTAGGGCTAAAAGCGTTACAAGCTTTTCCGATAATGTTTGCATGCTAAGTTCCTCCAAGGAATATAAGTTCGAGACGAACGAGAGAACCGGGGCTACGTCCCACGTCTCGTCGTACCTCGGCTTAACGGGTCTAAGGCGAAAGATCCCCTTGAAAAAACGACTTATCACCTTATCGTTTGTAATGTCTTCGACTGGAATTAGAAGATCGCTGCCCGCGTCGAGTTTAAAGTACCGTAGGACGCGCCCGCATTGTATCGTTCCTTAAGAAACTCTAAAATTTCGTTCGCATCAGCGCCATAAGGATTCTTGTGGGTCTCATAACAGAATTGAGTCCACTGTCTCAAAGGTCCGGCATACTGTTTCCATGTGCTCTCTGCAAGAGAGGCGAGCAACACCTCGATTACCGATTCTGACAACTTCTTCCTGCGGTAGGCTTCCCGGACAATCTCCTGGCAATCAGTCCCAAAGATTTCCCGAGTGGATGTAGAAGAGACCTACAGGGCGATATCAATAGCGATTTAGCGGGTTTGAATACAATCGGTTCTTCGAATAATAGTTCCGTAAATACGGGGAACCAGGATTGTGACGGTCAGTTTGGCACTATTACAATCCCACAAGCCTGGTCAGATATAATTTTTCTAACGACTCTTAATACTAGAGAGTAAGGGGGATAACATAAAAATCGGCCGTTCCCCAGTCAAGGGTGAGTGCGTCAATAGCGAACGCATCCGGGTCTTTGTGCCACGAGCAATAAAAATCGCATTTTGCATTACTCCTACTCGCAAACAGGTCGATTGCTGGACTTCCAAGACTCGCTACTACGGTTTTAAAAGCGGAATCTGCTAACTCCTATTCCATATCGATGTTTTTTACACGCGACTCGCTATCGGCATCTACGTTTTCTTTAGATGGTATGTAGGATGCAAAAATCCAAATTTTCTGTGCCTCGCACCACTGGCAGATATCTCGCGCTGTTTTACTGAGCCCTGCATATTGCACGCCCCCCATGCGGTTAACGTAAGCGATAGCCGTCGTATTGTCGACTCGTAAGAGGATTTCGCAATTGCGCAAACATTTCAAGGCCATCCAAACAGCGATCAATTCTAAACGATTTATATGGAGCCCTCTTTCAGAAGTTCTCCAAAAACCACGCGTACCCTCGTTTCCACAGAAGGCACCCCAGCCCGACCTACTAGTAGACGCATCAGAGAAGATTTCTTTCTCGGATCTAAAACTCCGTATTGGATTAACCGATCTCGGTATATTCTCGCGCTACCATGCAAAGTCATCTTACAGGTCCTCCGAGAGTACGAGTTTGGCCTCGTAATCTCCGCTTATCAGTAAAGCAAAAAGTTTCTCTCGTTCGAACTTTTTTGTATATAGCCACCCGTATTCTATAGCTTTACAAGCATCGACTAATTTACCGATACCGTGCGCGAATTCCCTAATAGTGCAATACTTCCTTTTGCTAAAAGTTTCTATCAATCGTAAAATTTGTTCTCTCTTTTTCTTTGGTAGCTCTAACGTCATCCTTTATGAATTAATTATAAAACCCAAAAATACGCAACTTGTACTCGGAATAAGATTGCTCTTTCTATAGTTTATCAAAAACCCAAGGGATTCAAGCGTCCGCGTTGTTATTTTAACATCTCTTGCGCAGGCTGCTGCGTTCGACCCGATGCATAAGATATCGTCCAGATAAATTAACGAGATAAAACCTTTCCCCCTCAAGAGGTTAACAACGGGTTTTAGAATCTTTGTAAATACAAAGCTGTACATAAGCCAAATGGAAGGCAAACGAACTCGTACATTCGATCTTCGAATAAAAATCTTAGGTATTTACGGCTTTCTGTATGCATAAGCACTAGGAAATACGCGTCTTGTAGGTCGATATTACACATAAAATTATTCCGTGAAACTAGCTTTGTCGTGACTCGAACATTCTCCATTTTGAAATGCTCCGTTGAAATAAACATGTTGAGATTTTTCAGGTTGAGAACGAATCTCATCGAGCCGTTCGGTTTTTGCACGAGGAAATATGGGGAGACAAACTGAGTTGCGCAGGGGAAACATGGTTGTACTGCGCCTATTGCCAGTAGTTTTTTTTATTGCCAGCTTCATTTGCGGGCAATCATATGGCGGAATTGCCGACAGTTCCGTCTGACAGGGCGAACTGTCGAATTCAATTTTATATCCCTCAACGCAATCCAAGACAAAACGATCGCTTGTAATTTTTTCCCATTCTGCCACGAAATGGCGCGGACGACCCGCCGATCGATTTACCTCTAATATCTCTTCGTGCCTCCTCTGGGAGGCCCTGACGTGCGAGTGTGACTCCGGGTCCGATGGCGATCGCAATCGTTGTCCCTCTGTGTCGACGGTTTCCGTGAGAATCGAACGAGTTTGCGTGTTCCTCCCTGATTGAAGCCCGCCTGGAATCCTCCCTTGTTGGCTTTGGCAGACGGGCCCTTCCAGTTTCCCGAACTAGTTTCGCGCTGCGACTTCTGAGTCGTCGGCTCCAACTTGAGCTCGAGGCCCACCTTCTCGATTGATTTCGCTGACTTAATTTTTTCCCCCAAGTTGTCTCCGAATAAGATGACGCCTGGTTTCGTCCCGTCCAAGGTCCCTTCAACTTTTTTGTCAAGTGCTGGGACAATAAAAGATTTGCGAGACATTGTGTCAAGGTGATGTGCACACGCCAGCAGCCGTTCAGCGTCGGCAAAGCATTCCAAAAGTTTGTACTCGTCGAGGCCTTCGTCGTTTGGGGTCAGCAGCATAATGATACGATACCCAATGCTGCCATGGCCGAACCGCGAATATTTTGGGCGCTCCTCAAATATTTGTCACACTTGATGGCCGTGTCGTAGAGAGAGGCCGCAACCTCCGCATTCAATTTGGGTGCTTCCAACTAACAGTTGCAAGAGCGAGCGTATTTCACCAACAAGACGGCTTGATCGTCTTTCTTAAGCCCCTCGGCGATCCATTTTTCCCGGTTCGTTGCCAAGATTGCATTTAATTGCAACGCCGGAGCCTCGGGTTTTGTGTCAATGCCCAGAATCCGCGTTGTCTCCTTATCGAAGGTCTGCGCCGCCTGGTTCGCAGTCCCTTCTGACGTCACTGACGTCTGACCCTTCGCCGCTGGTGTCTCCGCTGCTGATACACTTTCATCATTTTTATTGATACCTGAAATCATGTCGATACACATTTTTTGACTCAAGATAGCACATACGGCTATCCTCGAACGGACGAGGCCGCCGAGTCCTATAAAAAGATTTTGTTGAGGTTATGCTATCTATGACTCAAGGTTGTGCTCTTGGAGACTACCTTCGTACGGATTACACCGCCGAGTCTTGGCCATAGTGAAAAAATTTCACGCTCGATCCATGTTATGTCCGACTCAAGATCTCTTAGAGGTTATTTCGAACGGTTATGCCGCCAAGTCTGCGTGTCTGCGTATGTCGAGTATACGACCTTTTTGTACCTTTCTCGACTGATTCCTGATCATTTTCGTTGGAATTGTCGCGAGCGAGAACGACCGTGTTCTGTGGAGCGTCCTCGTCACTCTCCGAGCGATTCGACTCTGTCGCAGAGTCTATAGATTCGATTAACTTCTTCAACTTTTTCAGGATTCTTTCGTCGTTCTTCTTACTTTTACTCTTCCTTTTCTTGTGCTCATTCATCTTTTCAAACCTTTGGAATAAACACAAAACTCTAAACACGTGCGCAACCACCGCGCACGAAAAACGTTATGACGTAGGATGGGAAAGAACGGTGTGCCAGGCTGAGGGGCTTCACTCTTTTCTTTTTTATATAAGCTCTGAATACGTGGCTCTATCGCGTGGAAGTAGACGGTACTACATTTGTAATCTCGAGAACGAGACTCGTAATATAAATTCTCATGTTCTTCGAGACTGCGAGCATAAATAACAATGTCGTCTAAATAAACAAATACGCCTTTCACGAGAATCCCACTCAACGTGAGGTCCATCCTGTCAATTTGTGGATGCCACGCCAAAAAAACTGTTGTTCTTTTGAGGCAAACCAGTCATCGAGCCATTTTTGTACATTTTCGTAAGAAGTAAAGCGCTGCTCAGCAAGTACGTGTTCCATCGATGCAAATAAGTAGTAATCGGACGGAGCCGAGTCTGGTGCGTAAGCCGCATGCGCAAGTATTTCCCGACTAAACGCCTCAATCGCTTCCTTGACCAGTTTTGCTGTGTGTGATGGTGCATTATCATGGATCAAAATCACTTTGTGTTGCCTTTTTTGATATTCTGGTCGTTTTTCACGCAAAGCTTGATTCAAATCGATCATTTGTTGTCGGTAGCGTTCAGTATTAACGGTTTCGCCAGGTTTTAGCAGCTCATAATAGATCACACCCTTCTCATCCCACCAAACACAAAGCATTGTCTTTCGTCCATAGCGATTTGGCCTTGCAGTCGATGTCGATGGTTCGCCTGGAGTGACCCATGATCTTTTACGGTTAGGATTCTCAAAATATATCCACTTTTCATCGCCAGTCACAATTCGATGGAGAATGACTTTCTTTTGTACCTGGCGAGCAGCATTTCGCAAGTGGTTTTTCGGTTTTCCTGCTGTCTTTCATTCGGTTCATGTGGAACCAATTATCCCATCTTCTGGATCTTTCCCATGGCTTTCAAACATATGGAGACGGCTTTTTGTGTCACATTTAATTGATCCGCGAGTCGTTGTTGCATTTGAGCGTCATCCTCATCCAACAATGCTTGCAATTCGCTGTCTTCAAACTTTTTCGGTGGTCTTCCACGTTCTTCGTTTCTCACGTCAAAATCGCTACTTTTGAATTTTTTAAACTACTCAAAGCACTGTTATTTACCAAGAGCATCCTCACCGTAAGCTTCGACAAGCATTCGATGCGATTCTGCAGCAGTTTTCTTCAATTGGTAAGAGAAAATCAATGCTGTCCGCAAATCGTAGTTTCCAGGCACAAAATTCGACATGTTCAACGCTATTACAAACTATGCTGTTGTATGAAACTGGTATTGTTGTGAGTTGAAAATCTTTGTCAGAGATGTCGACAAGGAAATAGCGTTAATAACGCGGTTTGACGGTAACTATAATGACAGCTAGGGCCATCTATGGGCAAATTCCGGTTTCATATTTATAGACCTGGTATATCTCCGTTATTTAATATCTTCGTATTTTATGTCCGGTATTTTAATACGTGGGGACTATTAATTTCGTATAGAGAGCATAGCCTGTTGTATCGTGTTTTCCTCGGCTACCAGAGAGAGAGTCCGCTTTGTTGATTCTTTGGGTCGCCCGTGGTGCGTCAGACTCTAGCGCAGCACAGGCTCAGCTGCTACCCGTCAAATGTGTGTCCAGTACTACAGCTGGACTCTGCGTGTATCGGTGCGGCTGCAGCTAACGAGGGCTCGTTTGCTCTTCCTTCCTGGTAGCTGAACTTCTGCGTCGGCGGGACCTGTGAACAAAACTGTTCCTCGAGTGCCGAATTTCTCGTCTTTTTATATCAGTATCCCCTCTGTCCGTCCCATGCTTCTGATATAACTGTAGCTGGCGGTGGTCCTGTAGCCCATCTCCTGTAGCCCACTGGTAGCCTTGGTCCTTCTTTTAAAATTCGTCGTTGATCTTTTAACGTTTCGTTATTCATGTTTTTTAAAAGGAATAACGGGACTTTGTCTCAGACGTGCCGCCCTACATGGTGTGAGTGACGCGCGGTAGCGGCGCTTCGTTGTATGTGTACCGCGCGTCTTCAGTTGTCAGGTATAGGCCGGTCTTACTTGGTGTGTGTAACGCGCGGTAGTGGTGACTTGGTGTGTGCACCGCGCGTTATTAGATAACCAGTGCGTTACAATAGTTTTTCTCTCTACTTCACTTAATTCGTCGAGTCTTAATAATTCTTTGATTTGATCAAATCGATCGTTCATTACAGCTACAGATATCGCGTAACACGATGTTTCGCATATAAAACGCGCAATTTTGCGAGAAATATTTTATATACTGAGTTTCTTATACCACTTTGAATTGTACTTCTGGGTTTTGAAATTTGTTTCTTTATTTTTATCATTCTGAATACTTTCTACTTTTGACGATTCAAGGGTACAGATCGTTTGTACATTCTTTAATGATTCACAAATTTTTATACTGGTATTTTTATTTAATTCGATTTTCGTAGGTACGACGGTTTCAACAAATTCTTGACAAAAACATTCTTTATCTTCTTTCATCACTACTAATGGCGATGTTTCAACACAATTGACTTTATTTTCTGCTGATATTTTAGTCTCTATCAAATCCGGATAGACAACGCGTTCAGCAATAACACAATTATTAATTTTTTCACAAGATTCTGTCCTTTCCGTAGGCACAGTTTTTCCCAAAAATTCTGTATTTCTTTCCGTCTCTATCGAATTCAGATAGACAACGTTATTCCCTTTAGTACTCGTACAATTATTAAAATCTTCTAGAGGTTCTGTTCTTTCCATAGGCATAGTTTTCCTGAAAAATTCTGAACTTCTTTCTATCGAATTCAAATAGACAACGCTATTTCCATTAGTACAATTATTAAAATCTTCCAGAGGTTCTGTCCTTTCCATAGGCACAGTATTTCCCAAAAATTCTGGATCGAGCTCCCTCAGTCCTCCATCGAGCGCTGCCCATTTCGTCAGCACAGTCACCCCTGTCAAGCGTCGGCGAGACTCACAATTACTAAGAGGGTTAATCAATAAATAGTTGGCCTTGCACCATCTGTTGGTCGAGGAAAAAAATCAATAGCGACGTTTAGTAGTGCCATCCTTCACATGACTGTTGTCAAAGTTTCAGCTCGCTGCGATGTTTTGTTTGCGTTTGACAGCGTCGATAGTGTTACGTCCTGACGTAACCATGCTCCAATATCTATCTTTCTTTTAAAGAAGATCATAAACCTGCATCGTTGTCGAGTCCTATAGCTACCAGAGATTATACAAGTATAATGACGGCGGGAGGGGTGAGGCCTGCAGGTACGCCGAGGCAAGGCAGTGGGGACACATGGTGCGCGCCAGGAATGGACGGCCAGGTTCATCACTGTACTTGACAACGAAAAACCAAGAGTTGGTAGGCCACTGCCCCACTCTAAACGGCCAGCGTAGAGGGACTTGAATCTCGTATCAAGAGTTTTCCCTCTACGGCCGGTGAATATCATTGGCGGCGCGTGTCATCGAAATCTTTAATTGATTCATGTCCGCGTGTTCTATTGGTGACTGTCGGGTGGTCGCTTCCTTCCCCCGTCATATACCGTATCTGGCTCACGAAGATAGACTAACTGCCGGGGCAACCTTTTCGTTGCTTTAGAAGTCCCTAGATGCTATGACGAATGATGCAATAAACAAAAATATTACACAAAGATAGACTAACTACCGTGGCAACGTTTTCGTTGCTTTGAGAGTCCCTAGATGCTACAACGAATGATGCAATAAACAGGAATATTACACGAAGATAGACTAACTGACGTAGCAGCGTTTTCGTTGCTTCGGAAGTTCTTATATCCGATGACGAATAATGCAATGAACAAAAATATTACACGAAGACCTATGTCTTATTAATGGTATTGATAGGAAATTGGAATTTGTTTTTGATTACAGAACACCAAAAGCCCAAAAGGCATTTCTTCAGAATCTCTGAACGTTTAAATATATATTTAAACACAATCGTAGCAAAGATTTGGACTTCTTATGAAGTAAATATTTAAACTATGTTATATATATATATATATATTTAATAAGTAAATCAATAATTTAAAAGGAGCAAACCATTTGAACGGAAGTTCGATATAAGAGCTAAACAATAATATCATACAGATAATCAGCGTTAAAATAGGATAGAATAAGAAAAAACGATTCATATTGTAGATGGTAAAGATGACTCGAAGCTCGGGTCGCACCCGAGACGATGCCGTCTTTCCCGTCTCTCTCTGTGTTAACACTATAAGACGAGGAGTGTTCCCTCGCAACAATACATATTTATATCAGGGGTACAAATTGAAAATGCGGGTTTGATAACAGATGGCGTTACTAACGCTATACGCATCAGGCAGTACTGTGACTATGTTCATGTCAAAGCTACGTCTTATAGCTTTAATTTTCAGTATGTGTCAATTTGTCGCAGTGTCAAATTCATAGTTTTTTTGAGCTCTCAATATGTCGAGTTTCGTGCCAACAAAACAGCATTTGCGGGAAGTTTTAATTTACTTCTTTAATTTGAAGAAAAGTGCTGCTGAAGCACATCGATTGGTCTCCGAGGCTTATCCGAGTCATGTTCCATCGGTTTCAACGTGCGAGAGATGGTTTGTGCGGTTTAGAAGTGGTGATTTTGACGTTGAGGACAAAGAGCGGCCGGGCCAAGTGAAAAAGTTTGAGAATGCTGAATTGGAGGCAATACTCAATGAAGACTCGTGTCAAACTCAACAAGAGCTCGCAGATTCATTGGGAGTGACACAACAAGCCATTTCCCATCGTATAAAAGCCCTCGGAATGATCCAAAAGCAAGGACATTGGGTGCCGTATGAGCTGAAGCCGAGAGACGTCGAGCGCCGTTTTTTTGCATGCGAACTGCTGCTCGAACGGCAAAAACAGAAGGGTTTTTTGCATCGCATTGTCACTGGTGATGAAAAGTGGATCCATTACGATAACCCGAAGCGCAAAAAATCATATGGTTACCCCGGCCATGCATCATCATCGACGGCCAAACCAAATATTCACGGCGCCAAGCTCATGCTCTGTATTTGGTGGGACCAGCTGGGTGTGGTGTATTATGAGCTATTGAAATCGAACGAAACCATCACAGGAGCACTATACCGAACTCAATTGATGCGTTTGAGCCGCGCACTCAAAGAAAAACGGCCACAATACGAGCAAAGACACGACAAAGTAATTTTGCAACATGACAACGCTCGGCCACATGTTGCAGCGCCGGTCAAAACATACCTACAAACGCTGAAATGGGAAGTCTTACCCCACCCGCCGTATAGCCCAGATATTGCTCCTTCCGATTACCACCTTTTCCGATCGATGACACATGGCCTAGCTGACCAGCGCTTCCATTCTTACGAAGAAGCCCAAAAATGGGTCGATGACTGGATAGCAGCCAAGCCGGCCGAATTTTTTCGCGACGGTATCCGTAAATTGCCAGAAAGATGGGAAAAAGTTGTGGCTAGCGATGGACAATACTTTGAATAATTCATTTGTTACCATTTTTTCAGAATAAACGTTCAAAAATAGAAAAAAATCCCGCATTTTCAATTTGTACTCCTGATAGAACACCTACTTTGTGACCCAGTGTGACAATAAGCAGCCTTTTGATATAAAATCATTTATACTGATGAACAATTTTGAGCTAAAATTATGATAGGAACTCAGAAGAGAAATGCTTACTTAAAAGGATACAAGAAACAATTGCAAATATGAAAATTTAACATTATAAAAAATTGAAAAGCCAATATATTGTTTTAACTAAACAATTAGGATCATGAGAGGATATGAAAACCATAAACAGTTTGTTACTATAGTAGTTATATATGCCTGTTACGGGGATTATACCGATTCTTGCCTTTTTGAAAAGTTTGAGTAGTGACTCGTTTATTTATTCGTAGTAAAGACAGTGTTTTACAATCGTACAATCGTGGAGTTTACAACGTGGTTTATATTACGTATGTAAGGAGGTGCATAAGAGCAGTGTCCCGAGTAGACTGACTGTCGTGCGAAGGAGGATGCTCCACGCAAGTCCCAGAGGTGTCCGAGATGCATGAGTGGAGGGGTCTCTCTTATCTTAATTCCGAGGTGTCCGAGGTGGTAGAATGGAGGGGTATTTTCTATCTTAGCTTTACACCCCCCGGAGTAGATAGAACTTTCCCCTGGAAGTTCCTATTTTACTCGCGGTGGACGCACTGATCTGAAGAGCGGGTCCAGTGGTTGTTGGCAGGACGGTGATGGCCAAGCTGGTTCGGTTGCTGGTAGGCGATATTCAACTTGATACTCGCTACTAGGTCGGTAGTGGTTAACTATCTTACTGCATCCGAGTCTGAAGCAAAGTTTGGGTGTACAACTTTTTATGCATTCGAATAGTCCGACCTTGTTAAGGGACCAGAGCGTGATGAGTACGAGTGCGCCATATCCACAGAAGGTGAGTATGCTGAAGGCGTGTTCGCTCCATGACTGGACTCTTCTTCGTCCCTTCGTGAGGTCGATCTGTTGTTGTATTTCGTCGAGGTTGGTCTCCAACTCCCGAATTTCGTTTGTATCCATGTGATGTTGTATGGGGACAAGGTGTCGTCGAATTATTGAGATATCTGAGTTGTTTATAGGGAATGCATAATCTTTGTGGTTTGCATTATTCAGAAGAATTTTGATGATTTTCGTCTGATTTGATAATCCTTGTTCCAGTGTATTAGTGACATCGTAGATCCTGTCGATCTCTTGATTGATGTGGTCGAGGTCTTCATCGCTGAGTGTGCCGAAGAGGGATTTGGATAAAGATCCGATGGCATTGATGAGTCCTCTCCTGACCCGTGTTTTGTTGGTAAGATGGTCGAGCAGTTGTATGTTATTGTAGGTTCGTTTGAGGCGTGTTCTCATGAGATCAATTTCGGTTAGTTCGTGGCACTTTGCTTCGCAGGCGCGTGCTGCATCGTTGTTCATGTTCCATAACTGATTGTAGCGGGTATTTAATTCGGTTAGATCGATGGTTCCGATGACTCTCCACGTTTGATGATATACTTTGGCTTTTCCGAGGTCCTCGAGAAAGAACGTGGTGTCATTCAATGGCTGGACTGTGATTGCTGTTATCCAAGTTGCTAGTAGGAGGACTGCGAGGAGTATTGTTTTCTTCATGTCTGAAAAAAGGTTGAGTTCGATCTATATGGATTCTCTGTTTTTTACCGTTTTTCTCTATTTCTAAATTGTTATTTTCGAGTACGGCCGTGATCGTATAGGGGCCTTCCCATTCGTTGTCTAGCTTTCGTTTTCGTACTCCGTCCGTTGTCCAGACTTGTTCTCCGATTTGGTACAGCGGTTGCGTGCGACAGATGTTTCTGTCGTGATATTCCTTGCTTTTTTCTTTTGCTCTGATGAGTTTATTTCGAGCTCTTTCCAATGTTTCGTTGTGTCTTTTTTTCCATTTCTCGATCAGCTCGTTGTACGTTAGATTATTTGTGCTATCGATGGATGACGGGAGTCTCGCTTTTCGTCCGAACGTCAGTTCGAATGGCGTGTGTCCGTGCCCTTCGTGGATTGAGGTGTTATACGCGAATCCAATAGTTTGGATGTTCTCATCCCAGCATTGGTTTCTCTCGGCCGTTTCAAGTGATGTTCTAATGAGGTCTTTTATAACCGCATGTGTGCGTTCGAGCGAACCGTTCGATTGAGGGTGGTAGGCCGTGGTTTATATCGGCTGTATCCCTAGGCTTCTTTCGAATTCCTGCATAACGTGGGACAGAAAGTTCGTTCCTTGGTCCGTTAAGATGTTCTTCGGTGTTCCGAAAGTGTAGATGTAGTGTTGGATTAAAGCGTCGGCAATATCCTCTGAAGTAGTTTGTTGTAGCGGTACCATCAGTAGATACTTAGTGAATGTATCCTGAATGGTTAGGAGATACTTGTTTCCTTTAGCGGTCTTTGGTAACGGGCCGAAGATGTCCATTGCGATTTTCTCGTTGGCTTCCCTGGGTGTATCGGTGACGATGGCGGGGGCTTTCGGTCGTATGCGGGTTAGTTTTGCTTGTTGACAAATGATGCAATCCCGGATGAACTGGATCATTTCCTGTTCCATTCCCTTCCATTCGTATTTTTCTTTTATACGCGCGATGGATTTATTTTCTCCCAGATGGTGTGTCAGTGATCCTCCGTGGTTTTCCGAGAGAATTTGTCATTTCTCTTCTTCTGTTAATTTTCTTTCTTTACTGCAGATGCGGGTTACGACGTTATCTTTGTTTGCTAGGAAATTTAGCATATCCGTAAGAGTTTCCTTTTCGTAAGTGGATAAGGTGGCGTCTGAGATGGTGAACCGAGGGTCCTTCTTGTTCTCCTTGAAATATTCGACTCCTAGGTAGATTTCGTTTAGCCATTTCTTTTCGTCGTATGGTCCCAGTTCGATTTTTTCGTGGTTATCGTCGTCAGATACCTTGACGATGGGCATCCTTATCCCCTTGTTGGTGTTAAGTAGTATTTTTACTTTATTGAAGTGATTCTCGAGTAGGCACCAAGTGGTGTAGTCTGAATAGAGTCGTTCCGGTGTCAGAATACTTTCTTCCGGTGACGCGATGTCTGTCCCTTCTGCGTTGTGTAGCATTTCTCGTGTAATGCATAATCGAGATAGGGCGTCGGCTGCACAGTTTTCCTTCCCTTTTTTATACTCGATTTGAAATTCATATTCTTCGAGTTTGAGCCTCCATCTCATCAGTCGCGAAGAGGGGTCTTTGATGTTGAAGAGCCACACCAAGGCTTTGTGGTCCGTTTGTATGTTGAATTTTCTTCCGAGTAAATATTGTCGGAGTCTTTTGACTGACCATACGATGGCGAGCAGTTCTTTTTCGGAGGTGGTGTAATTCTCTTCAGCCTTGTTGAGTGTGCGTGATATGTAGCAGCAGGGGTGTCCATCTTGCGATAGGACCCCTCCTAGCCCTACGTTTGAGGCGTCAGTTGTCAGAGTAAATTCTCTTCCGTAGTTCGGATACCTGAGTACAGGCGATGTGCAGAGAGCGTTTTTTAAAGTTTGAAATGCCTCTTCTGTTTTATCTGTCCAATTGAATTCTCCTCCTTTCTTTGTCAACATCGTGAGAGGTTTGCTAATGGTTGAAAAACCTTTGATAAATTTGCGATAATATCCTGTGAGTCCGAGAAAACTTTTGACTTCGGTGACCGTTTTCGGTTGCTTGAAATTTTGCACTGCTTCGATTTTTTTTGGGTTTGGTTTCACCCCATCGGCTGTTATCAGGTGCCCGAGATATTCGAGTTCCGGTCTCAAGTACTCGCATTTGTCGGGTTGAAGTTTGAGTCCGACTTGTCGAAGTCTTTCGAAGAGTTTTTCGAGGTTTTCGTTGTGCTGTTGTAGTGTGGACCCGAATACCACGATATCGTCCAAGTATACGAAACAAGTTTTTCCGATCAATCCGCGAAGTGCGGTATCCATCATTCGTTGGAACGTCGCTGGTGCGTTCCTGAGTCCAAAAGACATCCGATTGTATTCGAAGTGCCCGTCCGGCGTTGAGAAGGCTGTATATTTTTTGCTTTCTTCCTCCATGGGTATCTGGTGAAAGCCGGAGCTCAAGTCGAAAGCTGAGAAGAATTTTGCCTTTCCCAAATGATCGAGGATGTCGTCGATGAGCGGTAGCGGGTAAGCGTCTTGATCTGTTTTTTCATTCAGTTTCCGGAAGTCGATGACGATTCTCCATTTCTTTTTGCCCGATGCGTCTGCTTTCTTTGGTACTACCCACACAGGTGAGTTGTAAGGTGATTTGGACTCTCGTATAATTCCTTTGTCGAACATTTCTGCCATTTGTTTGTTGATTTCATGTTTATGTATTTCGGGTGGACGGTAGCTGGCGTGGTTGATTGGTTTATCGTCTTTCACTCTGATTACGTGCTCCGTGTCTGGCGAACACGGGAGTGGGTCGCCCGGTAGAGTGAACACGTCATTGTATCGCGTTATGATTTGTGCAAGTGGTCCAGTTATCTTATCTTCCACGTGTGTAAGTCGAGTATTCTCCATGAGAAGCTTTATTCGGTTAACGTCATCTCTTGAATGTTTTGTCACTGAGTTGACGGTGACGGGTTCCGAATGTATTCCTTCTTGTCTGATGTGCATCGAAGTTTCCTGTGTATTGGAGAGCGGTACTCGTATTTGGTGGTTTTTGACTCGGTATACTCCTTCCGGAATCAGGTCATGCCCTGTTATTATGGCACATCCCTTTTTCTGGTTGGTGGCGATGTGGAGTACTTGGCGCGTTCTTGGCGGTATGTTGTATCCGCTGTCGACGAGTGTGTAGGTACGATCGTCAAGCTGCAGTCGCGTGTTTGTTAACGCAAACTGGAATTTGTCCAGGAATGGTCGTCCTATCAGGGCTTCCTCTTCCAACGGAAAGTCGTCAGGTATGATCGTGAAAGGTATCGGTATGCCATGTCGGGTGATATCGGCTTCGTGTGTGGTCTCGTGGAGGTCGTTGCCCATGTAGAAACTTCGTTTGCATGGCCTGATGAGGTGTCGATTTTCCGGGTGAATCATATGTTGTTTAATTAGATTCATTGATGCTCCGGAATCGATGAGGTATCGTCCTGGTCGTGCAGTTCCTCCCAGTTTCCATACACAGTTCCATAATCTTCCCCCGGTATTGAGGATTCTGTCTGCTCGTTCTGTTCGTCGCTTTCTTGATGCCATTGATCTTCCTGCGTCTCTTCCGTTATTTGGTTGACTCGTCGAGGTGGCCGTTTTTGGAATGGTCCCGATGGAAAACCCTGTTTCTTGAAACAGCGTTCCACCATGTGACCTGGTTGTTTGCATCCTGTGCAGAATAATTTCATTCTGTCGAAGAGTGGCTTGTTTTCGGTGCGGTTGAAGTTTCTTTCAGTGGACAGCGGGGCTGGTCTCTGTTGTTGCCAGGTGGGATTTGATGGCCTTGGTTGATAATTAGACTGTCTTGTTGATGGTTGGAAACGATTATTTGGTGGACTGGGGCGTGCTGTTTGCATCGCTCGTCGCCGCTCGAGGAGGAAGGTTTCCACCTCGAGTGCCTCCATTCTCGCGTCGCGTAGTGTTTTCGGGCGTGTGCTGCGTACTTGCATGCAGATTTCGTCTCGCAACCCTCCGATGTAGGTTTTGACGATATTCCGTTCCTCTATTTTTAACGCGATTCGTGTTTCGGTGCGCGAAGTGTATTCGTCTGCTTCGTTCTGGATCGTGTAACGAAGTTCGTTGTAACGTTCGATAAAGCGTTTATCGTATCTGCGTACGTTTTCATTTAACTGCTTGGTGGACGTGAGTTTGCTTCTTGCTAATTCATACGATGTGGCTGCTGACACGTTGTCGCGGAGTGCTTGGAACAGATCACGATAGCTGTTTATCTCGATGCCTCGGATGCTGCGCTCGGCTTCTCCAACTACCTTCTCGTTGATAATGAGATCCAGGAGTCGCTCGGGCCTATCACACGCAGCGGATGCTCGTTTGACCGAGCGGATAAATTCTTCTACTCCGACATCATCGTATCCTTTGAGCGTGCGAACGTATTTGATAGCGTCTTTTGCTGGTTCAGCGTTTGTTGGATGTGGTTTCTCGCATTGTCTTTCCGGTGTGGATTCGGATGTCCCGCACGTCTGTTCTCGTGTTCGTGAACGATTTTGTCCGTCCCGTGGGAATGCCGGTGGTACCGTGGGCAGTGGTGGTGCTTCATCTTCCGTGATGTCTACTTTAAAATGTGTCCATATATCTTTAATTTCTTGAGCTCGTCTCTCGTTTTCCTCTCCAAGTCCCACAATTCCGATTTCTACTCTCTCCATTCTTGCGGAAATGCTTTCCAATTTTTCTAATATGAGTGTAAGGCTTCGATCCTCTATGGGTCGCGTAGGTGATGTCGTCCTCGACATGGTCGGAGCCGTGTAATACGGGTTCTGTATTATCTCTATAATGTCGGTATCACTGTCTGTTTCTTCGCTAGTAGGAATCTCTTCGTTCCGTTCGCGGTACGTCGTAAAAGCCAGAATGGGTTTTTTTTTGTTTTTTGTTTTTAAGTTATGTTGGACAGTGGTTGGTGTTAGCCTCGCCTCCTGCCTTTGGTTTATAACTTTTATGCTTCGCAAGCTGCTAAAAGCTTGTTTGTCATAGAAGTTCACAGTCGGTTTTTATTGATGAGGTTCCTAGTTCGCGGGCTAGGTTCCACAGTATTAATAAAAAAAAATATATTATTATTATTATTTTTTTTGCTTACCGGTGAATTTCGTTTGACGAGGAGTTTTGACGTCTCCTTGGTCCCTTTTCAATGGTGATGTCTCGCGTTGGAGGACGTCCCAGGGTTCGTTTGCAGATAGTTTTCGATGTGACTCGATGAAAGTTCAGGGTCCAAGTCGTGACCAGTATTTAACGTGGTTCGTACAAGTGGAATAACTTCCTATTAGTCGCGAATACTATCCTGGAATGATCGCCAAAATGTTACGGGGATTATACCGATTCTTGCCTTTTTGAAAAGTTTGAGTAGTGACTCGTTTATTTATTCGTAGTAAAGACAGTGTTTTACAATCGTACAATCGTGGAGTTTACAACGTGGTTTATATTACGTATGTAAGGAGGTGCATAAGAGCAGTGTCCCGAGTAGACTGACTGTCGTGCGAAGGAGGATGCTCCACGCAAGTCCCAGAGGTGTCCGAGATGCATGAGTGGAGGGGTCTCTCTTATCTTAATTCCGAGGTGTCCGAGGTGGTAGAATGGAGGGGTATTTTCTATCTTAGCTTTACAATGCCCATTTACGTTACACATTATTAAGAATTAAAATAAGTTTAACATTATCGAAGAACTATATGCGGTATTAGTCATAAAAGGGACAGCGGAAGCGACTCGGATCTACAGCACAGCGTGGCCCGAAACCCTCGACACCTAGCTGCCTGACCGAGGCGCTTTTCTCTCTCTCTCTCTC
>OZ012703.1:29595753-29634264 GCA_963942595.1 Cylloceria caligata
CTCTCTCTCTCTCTCTCTCTCTCTCTCTCTCTCTCTCTCTTTCTTTCGTTTTCTCTCTCTCTATCTTTACGCGTGCCACCGAAGCAAGGAATAATCCTTCAACCACTTCGCGACATGTGGTATCGCCTCGGATGCAACTCAAGAAAATAATCGAACGACGACGACGTCACAGCTAGAAGGAAAAAATTGGATCTTCGACAAAGTCCAAAGTCCGAGCTCTATTGTAACCCCCTCCGCATAGAAAATTAAGCCCTCCAGGACCTATATAAGGACGGGAAAATGCCCGAAACGGAGAGTATCAAATCGACATTTCAACTTTGTAGTTCATAGTACAGTCAGTCGCCGAGCATTCAGTAGACAGCCCGTTGGCGATAATTACCGCGGAGGAACCCCACCCTGTAGAGTCAGCCAAAGTCCAGAGTGAGTACTGAAAATTAAAACGGTCGAACGGTCTAAGTTCGGTTTGAATGTACTTTTTCTCAGTTTTAATCATACGGAATTTGTCTAAAGCTTAGAAGAAATTGAATTTAATTGTTTTCCGCCGTTTTTGTACAAGTCCACACTGTTTATTTCGTTTTACTGTTTTATCGAACAACAAGTATCGCGTTAAGTATATTGTATCGAGAAATAACGATCGCTCGCGCACGGTAATAGCGAACGTACGTGTATCAATTATTCGGTTCTTTGAATAAAATCTAACAGCTTCACGATTCATCGAGTATAACGATTTCTTTTACAAACGATTGCCATTAATTTTCCCTTCCACGCATCGGTTACCGGCGAAACAACTTCACCAGGAAAACCAAACGTAAGTACCAACCCAATTTTTCTAATTTATTTTATCTGACATTTCCGTAAATTTTTCCCCAAGTGAAAGTAACCTACCACTTCCCTTCCCACCTAAAATCCCTTCCTCCGCGGGGTAATTTATCAATTTAGTTTATCGAGACGAGTGACGGGTTAACGCGAATAATCAACGAGCATTCTTAGCCCTGTCCCGAGTAATTTTCCGAAAGGTTAGACTCAAAAGGGGGCTTGCGTCTTCGGTGTTTCTCGTCAGGTGTGGTAAAGGGAGAATTTATTCTCCTTGACCAGAGTACGGAAAACTCACGCCGAAACGCCTCACACGTCTTAAATTTGTCGGTTCTTGTAAAAACACCGCGCGGATTTGACGTAACAATAGACAAACAACTTTTGTGTTTTTACAAAAATGGAAAAAATTGAGTATCGTGCAGTGATTCGATTTTTGTTTTTAAAAAAGAAAACGAACAATAAAATCATAGCGGAGCTAGACGAAGTTTATATGGATCTTCGGTATCAACCATTAAATATTGGACAGCTGAATTTAAACGCGATCTTACGAGCATCGTTGACGATGAACGTCTAGGTCGTCGGAATGAGGTCGCCATACCAGAAACAATTGAAAAAGTCCACGATATGGTGTTAAATGATCGGAGACTAAAAGTGCGTGAGATTGCTGAGGCCACAGGAATATCATATGGCTCAGTGATTTTAATCCTGAGTGATTAGTTGGGTATGAAAAAGTTATCCGCAATTTGGGTGCCGCGTTTGCTCACTGTCGACCATAAAAGAGAACGTGTAGCTGATGGCCAAAATTCATGAATTTAAATACGAATTGCTTTCGCATCCACCGTATTCTCCAGATTTGGCCCCCTCCGACAACTTTCTGTTTCCAAACCTGAAAAAATGGCTTGGCGGAAAGAGATTTGGTTCCAGAGGTGACCTCATCGCCGAAACAGAGACCTATTTTGAGGACCTTCCGAAATCGTATTATTCGGAGGGCATCAAAAAATTGGAAAATCGTTGGAATAAGTGTATCGAGCTCAAAGGAGATTATGTTGAGATATAAAAAGATTTTTGTCCAAGAAAACGCGATTTTCTTTACCAAGCCGACTATTTATTGATCGACCCTCGTACATTCTGCATTCTCAATTATCTTTTTTCGTAATCAATTTTAACGCGATTGCCGTCGAGGTATTCCGAACCCAATATACCAGCTTCCTTTATGGGGAAGTTATTGTCTACAATATGGAAAGTAGCGAAACGTCCGAAAATTTTTACGCTAATATTACCCAAAGTAAAAATGGAATTTGTTGTGATTCCATTAAGTTGCAGAATTTCTCCACGATTTATAGAAATGTGTTCACTCACAAATTGTTTCTTTAGAATGTTCGCACCGGCTCCTGTATCAACCATAAGAGTGATAGAAGATTTTATTTCCGATGCCGTTACCGTAATCGTCGGGACGCTACTTTCTCGATGCAGTTGTACATTAAAGATTCGGATTACTCGCGATTGGGATTCTCGGCTGTGATAGAAATTACATGGAACGGATGCATTCTCTGCGGGATCTCCCCAGGCGTACCCATACTCGGAAGACCGTGGCCGTTTCCCGAATTTTCGTATTCATTCTCTTTAATACGTCGGACGGGACACTCCCGTATAAAATGACCTAGTTCTTTAAAATGAAAACACTCTCGACCCATCTCGGTGGGTCTAATATTATTATTATCAAAATTCCTTCGGTTATCAAATCGATTGTTAATCAACGGTTGCAAATTATTATTGCGAAATCGACAGATATGGGCTCCATGGCCTTCATTTTTATAAAGGGTGGTTAAATTTTAAGTGCCAATGTTGATTTTGAATAAAACACAAATTATTTAGGAAATTATTGTCAATTCTTTTTATTATGATAATATGGTATGGTTCAATTATGTATGGAACAAAATATCGGCCAAATGGCCGCCGCGACCTCGGCGGCACACCTCCATCCGATGGTCCAAATTTTCGATGACGCTTAGGCATAATTGAGGTTCTATGCCGTTAATGTGCCGAATTATCTCATCCTTTAGCTCTTGAATTGTTGGTGGCTTATCGACGTACACCTTTTCTTTCAAATAACCCCAAAGAAAGAAGTCCAACGGTGTCAAATCACATGATCTTGGCGGCCAATTGACATCGCCACTACGTGAGATAACACGGCCATTGAATTTGTCGCGCAAAAGAGCCATTGTTTCGTGAGCTGTGTGGCAAGTGGCACCGTCCTGTTGAAACCACATATCGCCCACATCCATATCTTCCAATTCGGGCCATAAAAAGTTCGTTATCATCTCACGATAGCGAACACCATTCACAGTAACTGCCTGACCGGCCTCATTTTGGAAAAAATACGGCCCGATGATGCCGCCAGCCCATAAACCGCACCAAACAGTCACTCTTTGTGGGTGCATTGGTTTTTCGACAATCACTCTTGGATTATGATTCGCCCAAATGCGGCAATTCTGCTTATTGACGAATCCACTGAGGTGAAAATGTGCCTCATCACTGAAGATGATTTTCTTCGAAAATTGATCATCCACTGTTGCCATTTCTTGCCACCATTCTGACCATTGACGACGTTTGGAATGGTCAAGAGGCTTTAGTTCTTGAGTCAATTGCACCTTATAAGCGTGTAAATGCAAGTCTTTATGCATAATGTTCATCAACGACGAGCGTGAGAGGTGCAATTGTTGGGCACGACGACGAGTTGAGGTGGACGGCTCTTCAGCCACACTATCGCGAACAGCAGCAATATTTTCTGCAGTACGAGCTGTACGAGCATGCACTGGTGTTTTAATATCTCCTACAGACCCGGTTTGCTCAAATTTTTGCACGATTTTTCCGATTGTACGCACATTTGGACGATTAAATTGACCGAAAAAATCACGAAGTGCACGATATGCATTTTGATTTGAACGCCCATTTTCATAATAAGCCTGCATAACTTTAACGCGTTGCTCGATTGTGTATCTTTCCATGGTTCAAATTGAGTTAGTCTGAAATTGAGAAATGTCAAATGAAATGCAGAAAAAAACATGACGTTTAGGTGTGGTTCACATTCAACATCGGCCCTTATAATTTAACCACCCTTTATATCTGACACCGAATATCACGGTACCGAATATCTTCGGTACCTGTTCTTGTGGCAAGGACATCAATTTAGGGGGGGTCAGAGGGAAACATGAACATCTATTAGCCGAATGATCATAATTTTTACAAAGTTGACAAAATGCAGATATATTTCCCTGCTCTTTTCTTTCCGAAGGAAAAATTTTATAACAACGATCGGCAGTGTGTCCGCGTTTATTACAGACTTGGCATATAGTAAGTAAAGAATCTTCGAACTTGGATTTATTGTTATTTAAAGGGGGAAAGATTTTAAAACATTTGTCCTCCGAGTGTCCAGTCTTCTGACAGATCTGACAAATGCTCGGTCCCTTATTGATATTTCCCGAATTTTGTGGACTGACAACCAATGCTTGGCTAGACTTCTGGGTCGAGCATTCTTTAGCACTGTGCCCTTTTTTATTGCACAGCTCACAATACACTTCTTCACTCGCTACCACGTGTACTCCCCTTTTCACCTCAGGTTTATTTACCTTTGAACCCGAAGTTTACAGCCCACCACTACGCAGGGCTGCCTGTGACATTAAACTTTTTTCTGTTTGAACCGCGAGTTTAATTAATTCATCGAGATTATTGTTCGGTCATAGACGTTGTTCAATTTCCGGTTTTAACCTGTGTAGAAAACATGCCGAAAGACTTTCTTTAGTGCTATTAATAAATGCGACAGTCAAAGGATTATCTTCGCTCGCATCATAATTTTCGAGTATTAAATTTCCCAAGTCTCTTACGCGATTGGAATATGCAATGACGGACTCGTTTTCTCTTTGATATATGGATCCAAATTCCCCTTGGTTGATACACATTTCGCGTAGGTGCATAAATATCTTTAAGAAATTTACCCAGATCCTCTTTTCTTTCAAAAGTTTGCCCCTGTATGGTGCGACGAGATTACCCGATTATTTTTATGCGAACTGCTCTTACTAAATTTGATTCGGCTCCTGGCCCCATCATAAACAAGGCCTCTTTGCATCCTTGAATAAACATACCGTGTGATAAAGAATGACCGTCATAATTCGGTATGACAGCCAGGGCATCTCGAAGAGACAATGGTTGATTATTATTAACCATTGTGGGAGGTGTATTAGGTGATGAGTCGTTAGACTTAATTAAGGTTTTAGTAGAAATTTTTATTGGCGGTATTCTATTCAATGTCTTGTCTGGGCTTGAGTCTTTGACCGTGGGATAGGTGGAGCAACCGGAAGTGGACAAATTGTATTCCGGCAAAAGATGTAATTTTTTTACCAAATTTTTAGGTTTAGTATGTGAGGATTTGATAATTGACTTTAATGTGGATTTTTCACGATTCTCAATTATTCCCTTTGGAGTTGATATGATTCTTGTCGACAAGGGAAGTTGATCTAGAACTAGGTCCGTCGAAAGGGGTAGATCCGCCTAATGGCGTGTAAAATATATCACTGTTAGCTGAAGAAATTATACTAGGCGTCACGCTAGCAACGGTCGATGGGGTCTGTAAAGGTGTATCCGTGTTTTCGGGTTCGTTTAGAGACTCGAAATTCTCCACGATACTTTCGGGGGATTTTACTGACCGGCCTAAGTCTTCGCTACGGGGGGTGGGGTACACTAACGCTGGAAGATATTCGTTGATCTCGTCGTCCAGCCTTATGACAAACCCGACTAATGACAAAGGGTTATTTGGGGACGTTGCTTCTAATGTTTCATTCAATTGGTTGGTAAATTGATTTAAACTTTCGTCGTCAGAAAATTCCCTGATCTGTAGAGGACTATATTCCGGACTATAATATTTTCCAAAATTGCTTTCTATAAATTAAACTGTATCGGATGAACTTGTCTCGTCTTATATATTCTCTTGGGATCGAGTGATGATAATATTGTCAGAAGTTCACTCGAGTGATTGTATGTTACTGTCTTGATCAAACTTTATTACTTTTGCTCTATTGGTGGCAGTTTCGGTTAACTTGTTGAAGTCTGAGTCTACAGTGGACACAACAGAATTCTTGTTTGAACTGGTGGAGGAAAGAATTTTTTGGGAAATTGGTATTGGTAAGTCGAGAGATGAATTACTGCGACCATTACATAGGGACTCGGTTATAGTTTGAAGTGTAAAATTATTAGGATTATCTTTTGGGAGCCTTTTTCTTCTTTCCTCAGGATACTCGTGGATTATTGACTCATCAATTCTTACCTTTGAACGAGTTGACCTAATTTATGATGTATTTTATACAAGTATAATTTTTGGTATCCCGCATCAAAGAGACATGCAACAATACATAAGAATAATATTAAGGTAGAAATTGGGCAGGAGAAGAGAATAGGAATAACTTTCTTTTTATTACTTGGAACAAAGAAGAATTATAGACCTTTATACTTTTAATTTTGTTTCAAAATTTCCTAGTGGTGAATTCAAATATGGTTTTTCCTTCAGGAGAATGATTGGTGGTTATTCAACGATACGCTCTTAGTAATTTGAGGTTTTAAGGGTGTGACAAATGGATAATATCGTATCGCAAGTCTCGAATTATCTTTGTTATCAGCAATAAGTTTGTCTACGAATTTTTCCCGCTTAACTTATCGAAATTTTATAAGATGATCTATTTTATCGTTATCAGGTATTTCGGAGCCGGCAGTTTGGAAGTCCCGACTGCTGTCTGCTGTGTATGCAGTCGCACTTACTTGGTATGATGTTCCAACTTCCGAGTGATTTTTACACTCCGCTACTGGTTTACCTAAAGATCCCTGAAATCCTATTATTTTTTCTGGTTAAGGAAAATACCTTCGTTATCTTTGGTAGATTTGATGCTAGAGACTCCAAAATTTTGCTTCCTATACGATTCACTTGCTGTTACCGTTGAAGGACAATTTATTTTACTAGAATTTAAATTTCTATTCCTTCCTTGCCTCGGGTAGCCGTTACGTTTTGCAATTATGTCGTTGGAATGGTTCTTATGTTCTGTTATTTTTCTTCCTTCGAGAGGGATAGTTTTATTATGGTTTTCTATTTCAATACTAAAGACTCGTTATACGACTTGCACGCACTTACTGGAACTTGGTACTGTTCCTTTAAGATTCGTCGTTTCAATCTCTGCGCTTGAATTTTCTTTCCTGCTCTATGGGTTTTCGGTATGGATGAATGATTCGGGTCGATAGTGGTAGGGTGATTGTCCAAATAAGTAAGTAGTACGTGTAGTTATGTCTGTCTTGTTTGTATGATGTGTTTCGTGAGCGAACCTTGTTAGCCTTGACCTCACTTACGCGAGAAGCTAAAACATAGAATTTCTCCCACTAGTGTAACATGTTTCGTGAGCGAGCCTTGCTAGCCTTAACCCCACTTACGCGAGAACAATGATCTATTTCCGCGAATTTACTGACAGAGTGATTTTGCGTATTAATTATATCCCTGAACATAGAAAAGAAACGGCGTATAGCCCTTCGTCGACCACCTCTACGTTTGCCCATATGTCAGGTTGAAAAGTGGATAGTTGAGGAAAGGTTTTTAGAACGCTGTCCGCTGGTGTAAGCGAGACGGCGAATTTCTTAAAGGCCTATAGCAGAAAGAGTAGCACGTGCTAATGGAGGCGCAATGCTATGAGGGATGAATGGAGGTGAACGATGCTAGTGATCGCTCGAGAGGATTGTTAAGATGAGCAACGTAGGAGTGAATAAGAGAACTGTTTGTAGTTTGTTAAGCGGAAAAATGTTATATCGTGATTTTTTACTTCAAATACGAACTGTCGTAACAGTTCGTCACTGATTTGTTCACTTTGATAAACAATTGTGAGTTGATAGTATAAATGCAGTCTGCTGACCGTGGTCGAGCAGAGTGACCAAGTAGTATGTTGGAGAGTACTGGTCGAACTAGCTCTCGTCGTTAGGAGCTACACCGCGCCGGTGAGAACTCCTGACGAGGTCCAGGGTGATAAGGACTTCTCGGTAGGATTTTTGTTACAGCGTTACACCCCCCTGGTTAGACTGGTCTTACTCCTGGAAGACGAGGGTTTATGCGCTTTATCGGTCGGATCATCGATTCCGGCGTTGTCAATTCCATTATGTCGTTTCGATGGTCGCAACGATGAGATTCGCTGAAGTTTTCGGTTACATTGATTTGTTTGTTACAGCAAATTTTAAAACATAATTTTGGCATATATTTTCCAATCCAGTTGAAAACTCCAACTTTTTTTAAAGACCATAGAGTTATTAAGCCTAAGGATGCATACCCTAGATAGGTTAGAATACTAACAGTGTTTTCGAACCATGAACGTGTCCTGTGTACATTTTTGATACTATTAATAGCTCGCTGGATATCGTCAAGGTCGTGATCGAGTCCACGTAATTCTTCAGGGTTAATATTATGTTGCACAGGTATTAATTTATCAGTTATGAGATTAAGATCTTCTATCGGAATTTCTAACGAGATGTTTTTTCCATATTTAACGTTAAGAGAATGTTATTTCGTTCGTTAACGTGTGGTAAGAAATTTCTCGAATTGTGAACAAAGATGTTTGATATCTACGATGAGAAATTAAATCGGTTCGTCGATGCAGAATTTGATTGTCGCATGAATCGGTTTCGGACATAAGTAGCGTTGGTTGAGTGCGTTTGCATATACAATTGCGTGAGTTTGTCTACAATCGTTGATGTATTTTTGACTTGCTGCTATGTAATTGGTGTACTGTGCATTGATTAGCTAAATTTCGGATTCAGGTATAACAGCAATAAAATATGATCCGTGTCTGAAAGGTATCGGGATAAGTCGCTGAATTTCATATTCATCAGGTTCAAGCAAAGGAATTTTTTAAATATAAACTAATTTGTCTTTCATTAAATTAATCGACTTTTCACTAATGTTGAGTATTTTTTTATAGTTGTGAATTTCTAGTGGAATCGAGTACTTGACGTAAAAATGTTGTTCAAAATATTTTATTCCTCCCATGAGGGTTTGTGGAGATAAGACTTGAGGATGTATTATCCCATGTTTTCCTTCGCCAATTGCGTTTAGAAGTGTGTTCACATCTTCGTTAAGTTCGCTTAATGTCATGGAGCATATTGTGATGTAATTCGAAATGAAATTGTTCTGAGTGTTGTTAATTACTTCGTTTCTTAATTTATTATCTCGTCCCTTTTTGGACAATAATGATATATCTTGTTGTACTGCGTTCAAAATGACTTTAATGATTTTAGTTTGATTAGTAAGACTGCTTGCCATAGCATCTTGATTGGCGTAGAGCTTATCGAGCTCTGTGTTAATGTAACTCAAATCGTTTGCGTCTAGTGTCCCAAATAAAGTTTTAGAAATAGTTCCGATGCCGTCTATAAGTCCGCGTCGTTTTCTTAAGCTGGTGTTGTCTCGTGTCAGATGTTCAAGCATTTGTATCAGGTTGTAAACCCGTTTGATCCGAAGGCGCAGCATCTTGAGTTCGATGATTTCTTCACAGATGGAATTGCAAAGTTTTTCGGCATCCTCGAGAAAGCTCCATATCTTTTGATATCGTGGTTCTAATCCGCTGGTATCAACGGCGATGACTAGTCTTCATTCTTCGTGGAAAACTTTGGCCTGTCCGAGATGCTCTGAATAGATGGTGGTTTTATTCAGCGGCATCAACCGGAGATTCCCCTCCGTTGGTTGGTGTATGACCATTAATAGTAGGAGTGGTGGTAGTAGCATCATCTACAACAGGTTTGTAGAATGGTTTTATTCTGTCAATATGAACTCTAACTCGTTTGTTGTCATTATGAGCTATCGTGACGTTATTATTGTCATGTATTTCGATCACAGGAAATGGTCCAAGCCATTCGCAGTCTAGTTTCTTCAGTCTGCGTTCGTTGTGCAACAGGACTAGGTCTCCTGGTTCATAGAGCTGATGAGTCCTCGTGACTTTCGAATCTTGTTGCTCTTTCGATTTTTCTTTTGCGGCTATGAGTTTTTGTCTAGCTCGCTGCACGTTGAACTCGTGACGTCTCGACCATTTCTCGATTAATGCGTTATACGAGATCGTCGGCGTTGAAGAGAGCGCTGATGGTAAGTGGGCTTTTCTTCCGAAGGTGAGTTCGAAGGGTGTAAAACCGTGACTCTCGTGAATCGAGGTGTTATATGCGAAAGATATCGCCTGTAATACTTCGTCCCAGAATTGGTTTCTTTCCGTGCTTTCAAGACTGGTTTTGATGAGATCTTTCACCACTGCATGGGCTCTTTCGAGACTTCCATTCCCTTGAGGATGATAGGCAGTTGTCTTGATGTGCTTAGTTTGAAATACTCTCTCAAATTCCTTCATAGTTTCAGAGATGAAGTTTGATCCTTGATCGGTTAGCACATTCTTCGGTGTTGAAAAGATGTAAATATAGTGCTCTAGTAGTGCGGTGAATACTTCTTCCGAGGTGATGCCCTTTAGTGGACATAGCATAATGTACTTGGTGAGTGAACCTTGAATGGAGAGGACGTAGCGGTTTTTCTTTTGCGAGAGTGGTAGCGGTCCAAAGATGTCAAGTGCGATTTTGTCGTTTGGCGCTGATGGCGTGTCAGAGAGCATAGCTGGTGCTTTCTGCCTGATGCGTACTAATTTTTCCTTTCGACATTCTTCGCAGTTCTTGATAAAATCGGTCATGTCTTGATCCATGTTCGTCCATTCGTGAGCTTCTTTTAGTCGTTTTATTGACTGGTTTTCTCCAAAGTGTTGTGTAGCTGGCTTCCCATGGCATTCCGCTAATAGTTGTTGTTTCTGTTCACGTGTGAGTTTTTCTTGGGAGGCGAAGCAGATTTTAATGGTGGTCTGATGTTCGTTTGCGAGAAAATTAAACATATCTTTGATGACTTCCTTTTCCCATTTGGAAATTGTGGGATCATTGACCTTGAACTGATAAGTTTTGCTTCCCTTTTCCTTGAGGAACTCTACAGCCAATCCGAGCTCAACTATCCATTTCTCTTCATTGTAGGGTCCAAGTGAAGCGATGTTATTCTCTTCAGCGATGTCCTTGGTGACTTGAACCCAATCTCCTTTATTCATAGACTGGAGAATTTATATTTTTTCGTCATGATGAACGATACCATTCCACATGGTATATTCGTCGTAATAATTAGTCATTGTTGAGGTCGATTCGTTTTCTTCAGGTGAACTGTTTCCTTCGGATGCTGTTGTTTCTTCGTGGACGTCTCTCGCTGGTAATACTCGGGACAGTGCGTCGGCGGCTTGGTTTTCTTTGCCTTTAACGTGCTCGATTGTATAATCGTATTCTTCAAGCTTGAGTCTCCAGCGGAGTAATCTTGATGATGGATCCCTGACGTTAAATAGCCAAACAAGAGCCTTATGGTCGCTTTGAATTTTGAATTTCCTTCTGAGTAGATATTGTCGTAGCCTCTTCACACTTCAGACTATAGCCAGTAATTCTTTTTCCGTTGTGCTGTAATTTATTTCTGGTGCATTGAGTGCTCGAGAGATGTAACAGCATGGATGTCCATTTTGCGATAACACTGCTCCTAATCCCACGTTGGATGAGTCGGTTGTCAGCGTGAACTCCTTCTCGTAGTCCGGATAACAAAGTACAGGTGCCATGCAGAGCTTGTCCTTCAACGTATCGAACGCTGCTTGACATGCCGTAGTCCAGATGAAATCTTGATCTTTCTTAGTGAGATTGGTGAGCGGTTTTCCGATTGTCGAAAAATTCCTAATAAATTTCCGGTAGTATCCCGCTAGCCCGAGGAAGAATTTCACCTCCTTGGGGTTTCTTGGTTGTTTAAACTCCTTGACGGCTTTTAACTTTGTTCGATTCGGTTTTATTCCATCCTTGGTGATGAGATGACTAAGGTATTCCAGTTCAGGTCGAAGGTACTCGCATTTGTCGGGTTGTAGTTTTAATCCGGTTTGTCGTAATCGATCAAACAATAGCACGAGATTTTCGTTGTGTTCCTTTAACGTGGATCCAAAGACTCTGATGTCGTCCAAATATACGAAACATATCTTGCCGATTAGTCCTCTCAATGCAGTATCCATCATCCGCTGGAAAGTTGCGGGCGCGTTTTTGAGACCAAACGGCATGCGCTCGTACTCAAAATGTCCTTCTGGTGTTGAGAACGCAGTGTATTTTTTTGAATTCTCTTCCATTCGTATCTAGTGAAACCCCGAGCTGAGATCGAATGCTGAAAAGAACTTCGCGTTCCCCAGGTGATCAAGAATGTCGTCAATCACAGGAATAGGATAAGCATCTTGATCCGTTTTTTCATTCAATTTTCTGAAGTCGATTACTATTCGCCATTTCTTTTCTCCAGATGCGTCACTTTTCTTAGGTACTACCCATATGAGTGAGTTGTATGGTGACTTTCAGTGTTTGATGATTCGTTTGTTTAACATCTCGCCGACTTGTCGAGATATCTCACGACGATGGCATTCTGGTGGTTTATATGAAGCGTTGTTAATTGGCTTGTTGTCCTTCAAAGTGATGATGTGCTCAGTAGTTTCTGAAGAAGGTAGAGGATCCCCTGGTAACGTGAAAATGTCGTGATAATTCGAGATAATTTTCCAAAGCGTTTCGCGGTTGGTAACTTCCATGTGGTTGTAGCGGGTGTTGTCCATTAAGAGTTGAATTCTGAGGCTTATCTCGGTCGGCGTTAATGTCGTAATTCGAGATTTTCGTACGTGGACAGGTTCGATGCACATTTCTTGGTGTTCCAGATGTATTCCTTCTGTCGAGTCGTTGCTGATAGGTACTCGTATCGTGTAGTCTTTGACGAGATAAATAGAGTCAGGAATTTTTGGATGGTCGAAAATGCTGACGTGTCCTTTCTTCATGTTGCACTGGATATTCAGTATGCGAGTTGAACGACCCGGGATAAAGAATCCGTCATCATACAAGCGATGATGAATTCCGTCGAATGAGAGGACATCGTTGCTCAGATTGTACTTAAAGGATTGTAGAAGTGCTTGTCCGACGATTCCATCTTCCGGTATAGGGAACTCGGGATATACTATGTGGAATTTATGTTCTTTTCTATGCAGCTTCAAGCTGACGGTCTCGTGTGATACGTGTTTGTCATTTCCCATCATAAATTCCTTTTCCTCTTCATGTCGCGCTATGGTGGGTGGGACGAGTGTTTCTTTGATGATATTCCTTGAAGATCCGCTGTCTACGAGGTATCTTGCTGTTCCTCCTGTTTCTCCCAATCTCCATTGACAGGACTGTAATCTGGCGGAGATTGCAGTAACTCTATCAGATACATTTCCTGCAGCTGGTCGACTAGCTCATCGTCCATTTCGTCGTTCCATTGATCCTGAATCGCGTTGACCCGCTGAGGTGGTCGTGTCTGATTCGATCCTTGCAAAAGTTTGCCTTCCTGAATCACTGATCTCCTGTGTGGCCTGGTTTTTTGCAATAATTACAATTGTGCTTCATGCGATCGCCCAGTGACTTGTCATGGTTTGGTGGATTGTCGTTGCGTTTGGTGGGTGTTCGTTCATTTGAACGGCGTTCGTTATACGTCTTGTTTCCACTGAAGCTGGGTCGTGATGACTGCACAGCAGACGATCGGTTGCGACTTGTTTTTTCACGTAGCCACACTTTGGTTTCCATGGCATCGGTCTGCGATTCGTTTATCGCTTGGTCTTAGACTTCTTACTTGAGTGCCTATATCGTCGTAAGCCCATGATGTATGACTTTATTGCGTGTCGTTCTTCCATTTTCATGGCTACACGCCGCTCGATCGATCGTACTTCATTCTGGATTGCGTATTTAAGTTCGTTCAATTTTTGTCTGAAGGTGGTTGTACATCTGTACGCTCTCTGTGTTTAGTTGTTTTGTCTGTGCCAGTTTTGCACGTGCTAATTCATATGATGTTGTACCGCCTACATTCTGTCGAATTGCTTGATACAGTTCTTCATACGTGTATATGGGGGTGAAGCGAATAGCTCGCTCTGCATTTTCCTTTATTTTTTCGTTCAAGATGAAGTCCAGAAGCCGTTGAGGTTCGAAGCATTGAAGTCGAGCTCGCTTTACTGATAAGATGAATTCTTCGACTCCCCCGTCATCACTTCCTTTGAGCGTTCGCACAACGCGAATAATTTCTTTCGCTGGGCCGAGCTCTTTATCTCTGTTACCGTCACCGTTGCCGATCGGGTTGCGTGAGACTCTATCGGGGCTGCGATCCGGTGTCGACTCGGGCGTGCGTTTGTCACCTCGCTGCGTTTTCGGAACTCTCTTTTGATCTTCTGTTTCGTCTTCGGTAAATGCTATTCCCAAGTGTTTCCACACATCTTTATTCTCATCCGATCGTTTTTTATTTTCTTCACCTAGTGCGAGTATGGATACTTCCAAAGATTCTAGTTTTCGCATAATTGCCATTATTGGTTCATCGTTTTTGACGTGGGATCCCGTCGGTGATGCGGTTCGAGACATGGTTTCTGCGGTTAAAAATGGATTTCGGATTCTATCGATCACGTCAGTATCTGAACTGTCAAGGCTTTCCGTAGAATAGTCTCGAGTAACGCGATATTTGTTGAATGCCAGTTTTATTTTTATTTTTTTTCTTCGTTCTTCTTTTTCATAAGTTCTTTTATCTATTATTTAGTAATGGTGGACAGTGGTTGGTGATAGCCTTGCCTCCTGCCTTTATTTTTAAACTATGCAATCCGCGTAAGCTGCTAATCAGCTTATTTGGATATACAAAGTGTGTTTCGATTTTTTTTGACGAAAGATCTGGGCTCGCGGGCTCAGTCTCACGAATTTAAGCACTTTATTTATTTATTAATTTTTTTCGATATTTACCTTATCGTTGGATCCCGAATTCCTTGTAGTATAGCTCAGGGACTGTATTATAAATAACAGTGTGTCTACACCCTCTTCAGTGTTGATCCAAGGTCCGTAATCGAAGATAGCTCCGTTCGATCGTTCAGGGTCCGCGGTTTGATGGAATAACGCCACGTGAGTCTATCCGGGCAGGATCGCCAATTTGTTACGCGGAAAAATGTTATATCGTGATTTTTTACTTCAAATACGAACTGTCGTAACAGTTCGTCACTGATTTATTCACTTTCATAAACAATTGTGAGTTGATAGAACAAATGCAGTCTGCTGACCGTGGTCAAGCAGAGTGACCAAGTAGTATGTTGGAGAGTACTAGTCGAACTAGCTCTCATCGTTAGGAGGTACACCGCGCCGGTGAGAACTGCTGACGAGGTCCAGGGTGATAAGGACTTCTCGGTAGGATTTTTGTTACAGCGTTACATAGTTCTACTAATATTTTCAGAATTGTATGCCCACTGCTTTAACGCATGGTTGGTTGACAGAATATATGTAAATGACAGTACAAGTTAATGTTACGGAGCGAATCGTATAGAAACAACACAAGAAGTCTGATGGTTGGTTGGTAAAAACAAATATAATATTACTCTCTATAGTTAATATTCGGGGAAGCTATTTTCCTTGTAGTTCTCCTCACGTACGTTTTAGTTATTATTCTTTCTCGCTGTATTATTTGTTCTAAACCGAGTTGACTTATGAAAATTTCTTGCGTAGCTTGTTCAATGAGTTTTTGTGCGAGAACCTCGAGTTCCTTTATATGCATTTGAAGTACCACTAATGTTTCCAGTGGTCCCATACAACAGAGTATAGTTTGTAATTATATATTGTAACATGGTTCTACCCATGAGCGTAAAGATTAACGCCATAATAATCGATGAAATGTAACAGAGTGACACTCTCGAACATCAGTTATTATTCCGAACGGCTATAAGAGCCCAAATATATTTTACGGTATCGAAACATCTGGGCAGCAGCCTCGGTACATGCGAACCGAGGTTTGAGGGCAATAGGCCATCGCCTCTAGTATAAAAACTAGAGCTGTCGCAGCTCCGGAGTTCCCCGCGGACATAAACAGCAGGTCAGTGACCGGCTGGCCTTGTTGGGTGGCGAGGGGAAGGCGGCGAACGCGGCAGCGGCAGATCGAAAAAGCCGGAGAAATGCGTTAGATTTTAAAATGATAACGAAAAATAGGCAGAGGGGAATGAGGCGAGGGGAGGCCTATAAAAGGTCGATGCGGGGAAAGAGGAGCTCTCTCGCGGCGTAAAAGTCTGAATCTCGAGGCGTAAAAGTCTGAAAGGACAGTGAAAAAGAACAATCCAAAGTATAATTAAAAAATGGAATTTGAGAAATAGAAGATAGAAAAATAGAGTCGGTGTGCACTCCAGGAAGTGGAGCCGAGGAGTAACATTCAGGGGCCCATCGCAAAGCGGAGATAAAACAGGCGAGGGATAACAGTTAAATTAGAAATAACCAGTCGCGTATTATATTGTAACAGTATTTTTTAACGTTCACATATATTTTATTTATCGTGGGGATTCGGGCTCGATCACATGACTAATTAATAGAAACTTCGTAGTGGTTGACAGTAAGGCTTTATTCAGAATCGAAACAATTTCATAACATGTCACTTTTTATTTTCGGTCACTCGAATTTTTCTAGGATGGTCATTTAATTCCGTAATTTCGGCAATTATTTCTACGATTATAATTTTATTTGGCATGCATCTATTCTCGGTATCCTCGAAGGTCTGTTATTCTTTTCGTACAGCAGTGTTGCTGTACGTTCGGTACACATACATCCTCAAACTATCTGTCACACGCATCGCCCTCGCTCTTTGTACAGAGTGTATGAACCCTGTGTACAATTCTTTTTCTTTTATTCTTTTTACACTTTCTCTCTCTCCCTCATCCAATCGGGCAGTTCTAGTTTGCACTGCCGACCTAAAATTCACGTGATTTAATCTTATTTCCTTATATACTACTAGCTAATGTGTATCTATTTAACCTATGCTTCTAAATTTAATGTTCACCATTTATCTTAATCTATTTCTCGTTTCCTTTGTACTTCAGTAGAACTAATTTCAACGATCATCGATGTATCATATATATTTATTGATATTTAAATTCGGGAATTCCGGTGATTATTTCGACGTTATTTCTTCTTATCCGACCGCAAATTCCCGGTATTCTCGGGCTCGTGCTTCAGACACGTACTTATGCCTTGGTATTATCTCGTTTTCCGCACACACACATTCGTACACCTCAGACTCTCCGTGGACAGAGTGTAGCAACTCTGTTTACAATTCTTTTCTCTCTCACACTTATCTCACTTTTCGCCCTTTCTTGCTTTCTCTCGCAGGAGAGGCGATTCCTATGGTCCCTACTGGTTTAAAAGCCGCACGCTTTAATTTATTTTCTCATACACAATATTCTTATTCCGATGCACTGAATTTCTCGGCTTATATTTATTCACTTAATCCTATATTATGATTCCTAACTACCACTAGTATTACTTCGCTTTCAAACTCCCGACTAATTAGTTTTCTCAATATTTCTCCTCGTTACTTTTGAGATTAATAGTGTTGAAAATTTGTGCATTCAGAATTAGCTAAGTTGAACTTGTGTTCCGAATAAGCCTTCCGGCGCAGGCTCTTTTATAGACGTTCCCCCACCCTAGTTCCCTCTAAGTCACTCGGGACTTCGGCTTCAAGATTTTTCAAATTCGCTCGATTATGCGAGCTACCGTTGCCATGCCCCCCCCCCCCTGGCTCTCCCTCGTCGCCGAGCAAAGCCAGCTGGTCGCTGACCTGCTGTTTTCGGCGACGAGCGAATTCCAGAGGCGTGACGTCACCCGTTTTTATACTAGGTCCGGGTTCGTCGGCCTAGTGTCCGCTGTACTCGACGCTTGAAATATATATTCGGCTCTTATAGCCGTTTGAAATAATAAAATAACCTCTTAACTGTGCTCGAATTAATATGCTCGAATATACTTTTGGCTTTTACTTGCCGTTCGAGGTAATGAAATACTCGCTTCGCATGTGACCCCGTTACAATATAAAGTGTTCGATCAATCGAAATTAAGTTAGTCCAGGAGTGGAATTGCATAGGATTAATTTAGACGTTTAAGCGAATAGTTTCTAAGAGAATAGGTTTAAGAGGATAAGGTTGAGCATAGAGAATAAGTGCATTAGATTTAACAGATAGTACATAATGAAATAAGAATAATAGTAGGTATTTAAAACCTGCAGTAGGAACAGCCTTGCCAAATCGTGTGAGTGGAATTGAGACAGAGAGAGAGTGAAACGAGAGTAAGTGAGAAAGAATTATAAACAGAGTTAATACACTCTGTCCAAAGAGAGTCTGATGCGTGTGGCTGTGTGTGTGTGGGGAACGAGTCCATACCAAGGCATCGACACGTAAACCAAGCTCGAGCCCGAGAATACCGAGAATCGGTGCTCGAATAATGAGAAATAACATAGAAATAATCGCCGGAATTCCCGACTTTAAAGGCATAGATGATATAAAGAATGGGGGCGAGTGAAGTAAAAAGGGAACGGGAAATAGATTAAGATAAGAATAGATGACCATAGAATTAAGTGCATAGGAGTAATTAATACGTTTAAGCTAGTAGTGTATAAGGAAGGAAAATCATCTCGAATGGGCAGTCGAAACGGGAATCGCCCGGCTAGACCAGTGGAAGAGTAGAAGAGAGAAAGCGTAACGAGAGTGAAAGAGAAAGAATTGTACACCGAGTTGATACACTCGGTCGAAGGAGCGAGTGCAAGGCGAGTGACTGGTATGAGTATGCCTGTGTGTTGAGCGTACAGCAACACTGCCGTACAAAAAGAATAATAAACCTTCGAAGATACCAGGAATAGATGCACACCATTATAAAATATAATCGTAGAAATAATCGCTAAAATTACGATGTTAAAATGGACATTATACAGAATTCAAGTGACCGTAATTAAAAAGTGACGTTTTTTTTATGCAACTATTTTTCTTGGAATAAAGCCTTACCATCAACCACTACGAAGTCTCAATTAATTAGTTATGTGATCAAGCCCAAATTCCCACGATAAATAAAATATATGTTAACGTAAGAAAATTATCGTTACACTATATATATCCACGTATATGTCCTTCAATACAATTTCTTTCTACTTTTATTCACCAGTCATTATTGAAAATTAGCTTTCACATTTGATTTCCACAAGGTCAATTTACTTACGAAAAAGGTTTACCAAATAACTTGCATAATAGCGGGTACTCTCTAAAACGAATCAATTTTTGCAAGGATGTCGATCAATGGACTTGAACCATATCAACGAACGTTTTCAATTTGTGATTTTTCAAGGGGAAATCCGATCATTTAACGCAAATAAAAGTGTCACTTTCAACTACATCAATTTTCATAAATAAAGTCGATTTATTAAAACCCGATAACAATAATAAAAAAGAAAAAATCAATTTTTACACATTAAATCCACACTCGGTAAAAAAGGAGAAAGTTAGATTTTATGAATTAAAATGTTTTATTACAACGTGGTTGAAAGGAAATAGTAAATTTTCACGAATTGAATTGATTCACTAAAACTCAATAAAAATGAAAAAATCGATTTTCACGAATTAAATCACTCCTGGAAAACGCGGTAAAAATGTAAAAGTTAGATTGTATACTTTTAAACGGTTTACAATACACGCGATTAAAAGGAAATAGTACATTTTCACGAATTGAATTGATTCACTAAAACTCAATAAAAATGAAAAAATCGATTTTCACGAATTAAATCACTTCTGGAAAACGCGGTAGAAAGAGCAAAGTTGGGTTTTATGAATTAAATCCGTTTACAGAAACTGAGAAGAAAGGAGTCATCACCTTTCATGGAATAAGTTAAATCACTGAAACTCAATAAAAAGTAAAAAATCCATTTTCACGAATTAAATCACTGCTGGCAAACGCGGTAAAAAGGGCAAAATTGGGTTTTATGAATTAAATCGAATTACAAAGGCCGGTCGATTAACACGAACCAAATTGACACTTTCTTAAGAAATCAATTTTTACAATTTAATTTATCCACGAAAGAACCACCCAATTAATTCGAACAACACGATTTACTCGCGACAAAAATTAACTTGACACTTTTTTTTTCTTTAATCTAATTTTTACTGATTGAATTTATTCGCGACAAAGATGACTGGTTCATTTGAACAAAATGAACATTCTGTTAGGATCCCGGACGAGCCCCCAATTTTTGTTACGTCAAACCCGCGTAGTGTTTTTACAAAACCGACAAATTTAAGACATATGAGGTGTTTCGGCGTCAGTTTTCCGTACTCTGTTCAAGGATAATGAATTCTCCCTTTACCACACCTGACAAGAAACACCGAAGACGCAAGCCCCCTTTTCAGTCTAACCTTTCGGAAAATTACTCGGGACAGAGATGAGAATGCTCGTTGATTGTTCGCGTTAACCGTCACTCGCCTCGATAAACTAAATTGATAAATTAACCCGCTAAGGAAGGGGTTTTACGGGGAAGGAAAATGGCAGGTTACTTTCACTTGGGGAAAAATTTACGGAAATAACAGATAAAATTAATTAGAAAAATTTCGTTGGTACTTACGTTTGGTTTTCTGGTGAAGTTGTTTCGCCGGTAACCGATGCGTCGGAGGGAAAAAAATAATGGCAACCGTTTGTTAAAATAAAAATCGTTAAACTCGATGATTCGTGAAGCTGTTAAAATTTATCCAAATAACCGAATAAGTGATACACGTACGTTCGCTACTCGTATTACCGTGCACGAGCGATCGTTATTTTTCGACACAATACACTTAACGCGATACTTATGATTCGATAAAACAGTAAAACGAAATAAACAGTGTGGACTTGTACAAAAACGGCAGAAAACAATTAAATTCAATTTATTTTAAACTTTAGATAAATTCCGTATGACTGACATTAAAACCGAGAAAAAGTAAATTCGAACTGAATTGAGACTGTTCAACCGTTTTTCTTTTAAGTACTCACTCTGAATTTTAGCTGACTTTATAGGGTGGGGTTCCTCCGCGGTGGTGAGCCTGTTTAGCTCGCCAGTTTTGATCGCGACTTGTTGAACGCTCGATACTGCGGCTGTACGCAGTGGAAGCTGTTCTACCTTCTGGGAGCGTCTACTCTCGCTCTCCGACTAACTGTCTAAGTGCCTTTTTCGGGCATTTTCCCGTCCTTATATAGGTCCTGGCTGGTCTAATTTTCTATGCGGGATATTCTTGGAATTACAATAGAACTCGGACTTTGGAGCTTATTGTGACGACCCATTTTCTTCCAGCTGTGACGTCGTTCGATTCTCTTTCCGAGTTGCATGCGAGGCAATACCACATGTCGCGAGGTAGTTGAAGGATTATTCCTTGCTTCGGTGACATGCGTCGAGATAGAGAGAGAGAGAGAGAGAGAGAGAGAGAGAGAGAGAGAGAGAGAGAGAGAGAGAGAGAGAGAGAGAGAGAGAGAGAGAGAGAGAGAGAGAGAGAGATTGATTGATTGATGTTTATTAGCTTTCTCAGCTATTTGTTGTACATAATTTTACATGTTTATCTTACGTTTCTATTGAACTTATTTAATTTCGCTTATAATAAATGCTTTTAACATACTCTTGTATTGAACTAGTTTTACACAGCCTTTAACCTCTACTGGCAATGCATTATACATTTTCACTCCTTCGTAAAACATACTCTTTTGCGCATTTCTCGTTCTTCTAAAATGAATTACAATATTTTCCGCTTGACGCGTTTCCCGACTCGTTCTAGATTTAACAGCTTGGAATTTACTCGTCAGTTCCTTCGGCAATAATTTCTTAACAGCCTTGAAAATAAATATACACACATTATAATACAGTCTCTGTCTCACACTCATAAACTGAACCGCTTGTAACATATCGTCCACCTTCGTATACCGGCTGCATTGCAATATGACTCTCATCGCTCTGTTCTGCGCTATCTGCAGTTTATTCAACTCTGTCTCACCCATATCCACTAGCAGTGTTGCGCAATACTCAAAGTGCGGTGCTATGATTGCCTTATATACAACACATCTGGTGTATGCCGATATATATTGTCCTATTCTGTTCAGAAAACTCGTTTTTTTACCTATTTTTTTCAACATATACTCACAGTGGTCTTTAAATCGTAGCTTATCATCTATCATTACACCTAAATATTTAATTACCTCCACTCGCTCTAACTCGGTTCCATCCCTGCATTTCAATACAATATTCCCTCTCAATTCTTTTCTTACACTCCTCACAATCATATATTTGGTTTTTTCCGCATTCATTTTCAGTTTGTTCCTATTCATCCATCTTTCCACTATGTTTAATGCCCCATTCATCTTTCTTTCCACCTCCGCACTACTGTCTCCAGTAACATATACTAGTGTATCATCAGCAAACATTTTTATTTCACAGTCTTCTGGACATATTTCAATTATATCATTTATATATATAATGAACAGCAGAGGCCCTAATACGGATCCTTGTGGTACCCCGTATTTCGTTGTAATAATTTCAGAAAATTCCTCATTAAACCTGACTTTTTGCGTTCTATTGTTTAAGTATGACCTAAACCAATCTAACACTTTACCTCTAATTCCATATTGAGACATTTTTTCTATTAACAATTCTCTATCCACTGTCTCAAATGCTCGTTTTAAGTCCATGAACATTACTCCTACTATTTTTCCTTCGCTTATGTTTAATTTCCATTCGTCTATCACGGTTTGAATCGCCGTTTCACATGAAAATTGTTTTCTAAAACCCGACTGATGCTCTGTTATAACCTCATTTGATTCCAAATACTTTTCGATTTGACTCTTTACTACCAACTCTAGGACCTTCTCGTACAGTGGCAACATATTAATTGGCCGGAAATCCTTCGCGCTATTGGCTTTCTCTATCTTTGGTATCGGTATGATCGTGGACGTTTTCCAACTATTAGGACAGCAGCCCTCCCTTAGGGATTCATTGATTACATCAACAAACTCCTGTTCAATTGCACTGAACGCCAACTGCAATATTTCGCTTGATATTCCTTCTTCTGTACCTTTCTTCTTCGGGAGTCCCTTAACTATTTTATCGAGTTCCTCTATTCCGATATTCTCGAAATTTTCTATGCTTCTTTCGTTTCCCACGCCACCACCCATCAAGATTCTTCTGCTACCTGGCCTTCCAGATGCATCTCTTTCTATTGAACTTACTATGTTATTAATACTTTCAACGTAAAACACATTAAATTTGTCAACTGTCCTTCTCTCCGCCATATCGCCCGATATTTCAAAATTTATATTTCCAATTTCTCTCTCTTTGGCTGGTCCCCCTCTAATAAGTTCTTTCAAGGTTTTCCACATTTTTTTAGGGTCGTTCTTATTGCAGTCTATCATATTCTCGTAATATATTTTTTTCTCTTTCCTTATCAATTTAACTACTGCATTTCTTTCTACTTTGAACTGTTCCCAGTTATCATCCTTTCCCTCATGAATTGCTTCCCTATAAGCATTATCCCTTTTACCTGCCGCCCTTCTTATCTCATCAGAGTACCATTTTTTACCTTCCCATATGTTTGGAATCCTAACTACCTTTTTTGGTGCTACTATGTCCAAAGTATCTACTATACTATCGACAAGCATCTTTGCCTTTCGATGTATATCTCCATCTGTCCATTGTCGCACGGAGTTTTTCAACACTGTTGTAAACTCTTTCACGTCAATTTTACTATAATTCCTAGCATTATACTCTCTCTGTTTCCTCTCTGTATTGCTCGTTCCTAATACTACTTTTACCCACGCATGGTCTGTTATTTTTGGTTCGTGTTCCACATGCACTTGCACACCTGTATTTGCAAATACAAGATCAATAATTGTTCGACTATCCTGCGTTATTCTCGTTGGCTCGTTTACATACTGTTTCATCCCTAAGCTTAACATTCCTAAAATTAGTTGTTTTTTATAAAACGAGTTTCCCTTGACATCTATGTTAAAATCACCTATTATTAAACAATCTCCTTTTATTGTTAACTCTTCAGTTATATCCTCTATGAATCTTATAAATTCCGCATCTGACGCACTCGGTGAATGGTACACCACTATTATAACTCCTTTATATATCTTATCATTGACCTCTATTGCTACACTCCAGCAGTTTGACTCAATTTTATTCTTCCTTACTAATTCATATTTAATACCATATCTTACGTATACTATTGCCCCTCCTGTGTTTCTATTTTCTGCATCGCACCTAATTGCACTATAGCCCGGCATATATACTTCACTGTCCCCGATTTCAGCAGTCACCCTCGTCTCCGATAACGCTATGATTGCAGGTTTCATTCTGTCAACCACCTGGTGTCGTATCTCTTCGTTATGTGCTAAGAGACTTTGCGCATTCGTGTACCATATAGTCTCTTCCTTCTGTGATTGCTATTCTATCCAGCCCGTTCTCTTCTTTTCCTCTTGCAACGCTCTTTTGTATGTTGGACATTCCCGGTCCAGCGCACTATGTTCAACATTTATCTTCAGATTGTACGTTTGGTTTTTAAACGCACAGTTTACACACTTACTCTTATTTATTGTACACTCTCTTGCGTTGTGTTTTCCTGCACATTTGTAGCAGGTTTCTTCTCTTGTACAATTCTTCGCTATATGATAATAGCCCCAGCACTTGAAGCATCGCTTTACGTTGACGTGATTGAAAACCGGACATTTTCTCCATCCCACGCTGAGCTTACCTTTTCTCAGTAGCTCCTCGTGACTTAGTTCATCTACTTCTAGTATTATTGATCCATGGTAGATTTCTCTTCTGTTTCGCTCCTGTTCCCTTCCCTTCATTAATCTTTTCACGATCTTCATCTCCCTTCCTTCGGTTTCTTCTATCCCATTCTGCTTTTTAATTGTGTCAACTAGTTCTTCATCGGTCAATTTAAGTTCATCTTCTTCCACATTTACTATTTTTATCTTCGGATTCATCTGTGTCGACTCAGTAACTTTAAAACCCTCACCCATTCTATCCTGTACTGCGGCTTTCAGTATTCCACTTTCTTCTCCCGATTCATATCCCAGGATCACAGTTCCATTACTGCCTTTTTTCAGTTTTGTTATTCCCACCGCCATACTCTTTATATCCACCTTCTCTTTTATCTCTCTTTTAGTTTTTTCGCTTTCCTGTTGTACTTTTGGTTTGATGATGATCACCTTTTCCTTTTTTTTTTCTTTCACTACATTGCTGTAGGTTACCCTTTCGGTGCTCGAACCTTCTCCCTGTATCATTATTTTCATTTCCTCTATCTGTTGTTTCACACCTTCCATTTCTGCACCAATTATCTCTTGGATCATCTTCTTTATTTCATTCTTGCAAGCGATTTCGTCCTTCATTGCCTTCACTGTTTTTATCAGCCAGTCTATTTTTGCGTCAGCCGTTATTGATGAACTCATACTTCTGGTTCCTCCTATCGCTCCAGTCGATGCTAATCGATCTCTGCTACCACCTGTTGTCGGCGTCACTGTCTTCATAAGTTCATCTTCTGCATTGAATGTATCAAATGGACCCTTGCACTGTACTAGTTCACGATTCCTATCCATTGTTTTATGCTTATTCACACACCCTGGGTGGTAAAAAAGTTTCGGACAAATTTTGCATCGTACTACCTGGCTTTTGATTGCTTTTTTGCAAGCGGAGCACCGATACTCGTCGTATTCGCCCGTACTGTCCATGTTTTGCTGTAGTAGCTGATAAGTTACCGACGCGTGCACCTGTACATACCAACCGATAACTATATCATAATCACCGTGATTGCCTGATCACTCCACGTATTTGTCACCGTGGCAGCAATAATGGCCGCCCACACCACATTCGTCGAGTGAGAACCTTTGGCGCACGATTATGTTGCTTGCACCGTTAATACGATAGCTACCAAGCCATTCGCTAGTTCAAAATATTCACCACACAAAACCGATCACATTGATATAGTTTTCACACTATTATACGACTTCATTCCACTATATAATTATCAGAATTACGGAGCGTCTGACAAACACGTCTGCCTCGTCTAAGAGAGAGAGAGAGAGAGGAGAGAGAGAGAGAGAGAGAGAGAGAGAGAGAGAGAGAGAGAGAGAGAGAGAGAGAGAGAGAGAGAGAGAGAGAGAGAGAGAGAGAGAGAGAGAGAGAGAGAGAGAGAGAGAGAGAGAGAGAGAGACGGACAGACGGACAGACGGACAGACGGACAGACGGACAGACGGACAGACGGACAGACGGACAGACGGACAGACGGACAGACGGACAGACGGACAGACGGACAGACGGACAGACGGACAGACGGACAGACGGACAGACGGACAGACGGACAGACGGACAGACGGACAGACGGACAGACGGACAGACGGACAGACGGACAGACGGACAGACGGACAGACGGACAGACGGACAGACGGACAGACGGACAGACGGACAGACGGACAGACGGACAGACGGACAGACGGACAGACGGACAGACGGACAGACGGACAGACGGACAGACGGACAGACGGACAGACGGACAGACGGACAGACGGACAGACGGACAGACGGACAGACGGACAGACGGACAGACGGACAGACGGACAGACGGACAGACGGACAGACGGACAGACGGACAGACGGACAGACGGACAGACGGACAGACGGACAGACGGACAGACGGACAGACAGACAGACGGACAGACGGACAGACGGACAGACGGACAGACAGACGGACGGACAGACGGACAGACGGACAGACGGACAGACGGACAGACGGACAGACGGACAGACGGACAGACGGACAGACGGACAGACAGACAGACAGACAGACCACTAGGGGAGTCTGAAACCTCTACGTGGCGCGTCCTCAGGTGGCGGATAGGGGAATGCTCGCTAGATATAGAGGGTAAGAGGCAATTAAAATACCTCCCGTGGACCAAACAGACGCGAGGAAGAAAAACCTCGAAAAAAAAAACGAGGATGGGAAGTACTTCTAACGATATAACGTTTAGGGTGCAGGGGTGCAATTCCCCAGTACCGGCGTCTGCCAGAGGTGAGAACGCGGGCCTCGAGACGTCGTCATCAAACGACTGCAGAAACAACGGTAACGAAAACGCAAACGTACATGGAAAAGAAACGGAAACACAACGGCAGGTGGCCAGAGCGACAACTGATTCTGGAAAAAATACGACCAAACAACGTATAGAACAGTTGGCAAAGGACGAAAAAATAGCGTTCATAGAGGTAGGCAAGCGTATCCAAACCATAAAAGGGATATTAAAGGAGGCTAAAAACATCCACAAGACGATCCGGGATGCTACAGCGCAGGCGACAGTCTTCTACGAGATGATGCAGGACCTTCGAGAAGAATTAGGAGAAGCCCGAGAGGAATACCAGCGAGATCTCGAGCGGGCTCACGAAGAGGCGTTGAACCGAGCGGTGCCACGGACACCTGCACACGTCCAACGAAAGGAGAGTACAACGCAAACGCTAGCGGAAACAGCGGAGAACGGCGAAGGTAGGAAAGCTAACCTTACGACGATACGTCGGGGAAACGACGATAAACCGAGCCCTAGAGTAGTAAAGAGGAGAGGCGATCAGGACAAGAAAAGATTGGCTACGTCACCGCTGATGCCAACACCGGGGAAAAAGCGCAAAGACGGGGAAGACGCAAAGGACAGAGCGAGGGGCGGAAAGGTTTACGAAATTCGGGACATTCCGCAACGTACCACCGCAGGCTACTCCGACTGGGAAACGGTCGGACGGAGAAAAGCAAAGGGACCTGACAGGATGGCCGGAAAACCTCGCGCGAACCGAACACGCAAAAGGCGATCAGAGGCAGTTGCCGTCAAGGTGAACGGGAAAGCCTCCTACGCAGAAGTTCTTCGAAAGATTAAGTCAGACGTCGACCCGGATAGCTGCGGAGCGAAAATAGCCGGAATACGGCGAACTCGAGCGGGCGAGATCCTAGTCGAGATGCAGAAGGGAAGTGAAGGAACCGAAAAGTTGAGGGACGCAGTAGCGATTGCACTTGGCGAACAGGCAACTGTACGCACAATGGGACAGAGTTGCACAGTTGAAATCCGGGGCTTGGACGAAGTCACGGAGGAAAATGACATAACAGCGGCATTCAGGGCGCTGACAGAAGACACCGTCGAAGACGCGATCAAGGTTAGAGCTCTAAGGAAAAGGAAAGGGTTCGGGGGGACCCAAACCGCAGTCGTGACGGTACCGGCAAAAGTGGCGGAAAAACTCCTGGACACAGGAAAGTTAAAAATCGGTTGGGTTCGCTGCCGGGTAAGACTAAAAGTCCAGATCCAGCGCTGCTACCGCTGCCAAGGTTTTGGCCACGTCTCAATGGACTGTAAAGGGGAAGATAGGTCAAAAGCGTGCCGCTTATGCGGAAAGACAGATCACCTTGCAAAAGAATGTAAGGGAGAAGCCTTCTGCGTGGTTTGCAACGATTTAGAAGATCAGAACGATGCAAAGCATATCCTTGGAAGTGCGAAATGTCCGGCATTCCAAAAGGCTAGGAGAAAAGAAAGATATGGCTAGGTATCTGCAGGTGAACCTAGGCAGAGGCCGCGAAGCCCAGGACCTCCTTTGGCAAGTAGCAGCAGAAAAAAATGTGGATGTTCTTCTTATCAGCGAACAAAATCGGAAACCGGACGCTGGACTATGGTTCCAAGATTCAACAGGGCGGGCAGCTATCGCAGTACTGAGCCGCAACTTGACTATTAGAGAGGTTAGCAGGCCAGCCGCAGACTTCGTGTGGGTTGACATCGACGGCACCAGGATTTATAGTTGTTACTTCTCGCCAAACGCGGATTACGAAGAATTCCTAAGACAACTCGACGACTTAGAACGGAGCCTTAGAACGACAACAGGAGAAGTGCTCATAGCAGGGGATTTCAACAGCAAGTCCCCGGAATGGGGCTCCCGGCGTCTGGATAAAAGAGGGGAGGCGTTGTCGGAGTTGATATCTCGACGGGACATGGTCGTCTTAAACGAGGGAAACGCGTTTACTTTCCGCCGGGGGCATACTGGATCAGTGGTAGATGTCACGTTCGCGACAGCTGGAATAGCGGCACGCTTAGAGGGATGGAAAGTTCTGGAGGAGGCTACACTGAGTGACCACCAATATCTAGAGTATAACATCGGCGGAGACCCGAGGAGGGTCCAGGACCACTCGAATAGCACAAATGCGGAGGAAGGCGGATGGGTACTGCGACGACTTGATCGGCACAAGCTTATCGAAGCGCTGCAGACGGCAAAAAGAGTGGGAAACTGGGACAGGCTAGCTGAAGCTGGAAACCCAGACGAAATGGTGAGCCACGTAGTCAACGCAGTCACAGCGGCATGCGATGCGGCCATGCCCAGACGCAGAAAACTCACAGGCAACAGGCGAGCGGTATATTGGTGAAACGAAGAAATTAGCCAACTGAGAAAACAGTGCATGGCGGCACGTAGAGCAGCCCAGCGGCGTAGAAGACGAATGGATGCACTGGCAAGCGAGGCCCTACAGTCGGAATTCAAGAAGGCCAGGAGAAAATTACGATCAGCAATCCGGAGCAGCAAGAGAAATAGCTGGATGGAGCTGTGTCACTCAATAGAGCACGACCCCTGGGGGCTCCCTTACAGGATTGTTACGAAGAAACTGGGCGATAGGAAACCTATTCCTGGCCTATCGTGTCCGGAAAAAATGCGAGAAATAGTGCGTACGCTATTTCCAGTGCATGCTCCCAGACAAGCGGAAACTATAAGAGGAGGCGTCGGGCCAGCGGACCCTTTCACAATTGAAGAACTGCGGGAGGCGAAAAAACGACTGCAGCCTGGCAAAGCGCCGGGACTGGACAACATTCCAAATAAAGTCATAGTGGTCGTGATCGAAATATGGCCAGAGTTGTTACTGGAAACATACAACGTATGTCTCCGCAAAGGACTCTTCCCCGGGAGATGGAAAAAACAGAAGCTGGTGCTGCTCAGGAAGGGGGATAGGCCGTTGGACGACCCGTCGTCTGACCGGCCTATCTGCCTTTTGGACAACATGGGTAAGCTCTTGGAGAGGCTGCTGCTTTAAAGGCTTGAAAAGCACATTGAGACCAGGGGAGGGCTTTCGCCAAGGCAGTATGGGTTCCGCAAGGGCCGTTCAACAGTGGACGCCATAGCACAAGTCGTGGGTTTCGCTGAAAAGGTGAAAAAAGGGAACTGGAGGTCGAAAGGTTTCTGCTCCCTGGTGACACTGGACGTTAAAAATGCGTTCAACTCGGCAAGGTAGGACGTCATTATGCGCGCCCTAACGGTAACACAGGCGCCAAGATACCTGGAAAGGATGATAAGCAGCTACCTTAGTAATCGAACACTTCTCTACAGCACGGAGGACGGCTCAACGGAGTATGAGGTGACGGCAGGGGTTCCGCAGGGATCGGTCCTAGGACCATTCCTGTGGAATGTCATGTACGACGGCCTCTTAAACCTAGAGCTCCCTAAAGGCGCAACGATTATTGGTTTTGCTGACGACGTGGCCATGGTCGCCACCGCAAGGACTTCGAGTACTTTGGAGATAATAGCGAATGAAAGCCTTCGTCGTGCCAGTAAGTGGCTAAAGGGAAATGGGTTGAAGTTGGCAGTACACAAAACCGAAGCGGTACTGATAACCGACAAACGGATGTTCACGCCGCCAAATCTGATCCTGGAAGGTCAACATATTCCGTGGGCGAAAGCAGTCAGATACCTGGGAGTGCAAGTGGATGGGAGACTTCGGTACGTAGAGCATGTCCTCAAAACGACCGAGAAGGTGGCAGCAACAGCCGCAGCTCTGGCAAGACTAATGCCGAATATTGGTGGGCCCAGAGAGGAGAAAAGGAAACTGCTGAACAGCGTCATCCACGCACAGATCCTGTATGGAGCAGAAATATGGGCAGATGCAGTAGAAAAGGTGGGTGCGAAACGGAGATTAGCTTCCGTACAGCGACGAAGCGTAATTCGAGTAATATCTGGATATCGGACCGTCTCGGAAGGGGCAGCGCTCGTGCTATCGAGAACCCCGCCGATTGATTTATTGATTCGCAAAAAGCAGGAAATCTACCAGGAGCTTCGCCAGCACAGTCAAGGACGTGAAAGGGAACAGGAGAAAGAGGCTGTAAAGCAGAAAGCACACGAGAGGCTCATGGAAAGATGGCAGGAAAGATGGGACACGGACCCATCAGGTCGGTGGACACACGAGCTCGTCCCAAACGTTGACGCATGGTGCAGCAGGGAGCATGGGCAAATGGGGTATTACCTCACCCAGGCCCTGAGTGGTCACGGTTGTTTCAATGCCTACTTAGAAAGGTTCCATAAAGCGGACGGCACGGAGTGCTACCAATGTGGCCAAAGTCCTGATGATGCGAGACATACCGTTTTCAGTTGCCCAGCGACGGAAAGCGACCGAACTCAGCTTGAGGCGCAACTGGGTGGCACAAAACTGGATGAGAGAAACTTTATGCAGATGATGTTGACGAACGAACACACCTGGGAGACGGTGCAGGCCTTCATTACAAAAATAATGAAGAAAAAAGAAGAAGCGGAAAGAGAAGCCAAAGTGCAAAATGAAGTGAACGACATCCCGGCAGGGGACCGAAACCCATAAGTTTAGGTGAAGCCAGTATAAAAAAGGGCAAAACAGGAGGTAAAGCTCGTAAAGAGCGACAAGCACGCCATGCTGCGGTTATGCGAAAGCGGTACCAGCATGGTGTGCGGAGAGGGAGGAGGGGTTTTAGTTGGTAGGAATCCGACACTACCTGCAACACCTGGGTGTCTTATGTAAGATTTCCCCTCCTCCCGAAAAAAAAAAAAAAAAAAAAAAAAAAAAGACAGACAGACAGACAGACAGACAGACAGACAGACAGACAGACAGACAGACAGACAGACAGACAGACAGACAGACAGACAGAGAGACAGACAGACAGACAGACAGACAGACAGACAGACAGACAGACAGACAGACAGACAGACAGACAGACAGACAGACAGACAGACAGACAGACAGACAGACAGACAGACAGACAGACAGACAGACAGACAGACAGACAGACAGACAGACAGACAGACAGACAGACAGACAGACAGACAGACAGACAGACAGACAGACAGACAGACAGACAGACAGACAGACAGACAGACAGACAGACAGACAGACAGACAGACAGACAGACAGACAGACAGACAGACAGACAGACAGACAGACAGACAGACAGACAGACAGACAGACAGACAGACAGACAGACAGACAGACAGACAGACAGACAGACAGACAGACAGACAGACAGACAGACAGACAGACAGACAGACAGACAGACAGACAGACAGACAGACAGACAGACAGACAGACAGACAGACAGACAGACAGACAGACAGACAGACAGACAGACAGACAGACAGACAGACAGACAGACAGACAGACAGACAGACAGACAGACAGACAGACAGACAGACAGACAGACAGACAGACAGACAGACAGACAGACAGACAGACAGACAGACAGACAGACAGACAGACAGACAGACAGACAGACAGACAGACAGACAGACAGACAGACAGACAGACAGACAGACAGACAGACAGACAGACAGACAGACAGACAGACAGACAGACAGACAGACAGACAGACAGACAGACAGACAGACAGACAGACAGACAGACAGACAGACAGACAGACAGACAGACAGACAGACAGACAGACAGACAGACAGACAGACAGACAGACAGACAGACAGACAGACAGACAGACAGACAGACAGACAGACAGACAGACAGACAGACAGACAGACAGACAGACAGACAGACAGACAGACAGACAGACAGACAGACAGACAGACAGACAGACAGACAGACAGACAGACAGACAGACAGACAGACAGACAGACAGACAGACAGACAGACAGACAGACAGACAGACAGACAGACAGACAGACAGACAGACAGACAGACAGACAGACAGACAGACAGACAGACAGACAGACAGACAGACAGACAGACAGACAGACAGACAGACAGACAGACAGACAGACAGACAGACAGACAGACAGACAGACAGACAGACAGACAGACAGACAGACAGACAGACAGACAGACAGACAGACAGACAGACAGACAGACAGACAGACAGACAGACAGACAGACAGACAGACAGACAGACAGACAGACAGACAGACAGACAGACAGACAGACAGACAGACAGACAGACAGACAGACAGACAGACAGACAGACAGACAGACAGACAGACAGACAGACAGACAGACAGACAGACAGACAGACAGACAGACAGACAGACAGACAGACAGACAGACAGACAGACAGACAGACAGACAGACAGACAGACAGACAGACAGACAGACAGACAGACAGACAGACAGACAGACAGACAGACAGACAGACAGACAGACAGACAGACAGACAGACAGACAGACAGACAGACAGACAGACAGACAGACAGACAGACAGACAGACAGACAGACAGACAGACAGACAGACAGACAGACAGACAGACAGACAGACAGACAGACAGACAGACAGACAGACAGACAGACAGACAGACAGACAGACAGACAGACAGACAGACAGACAGACAGACAGACAGACAGACAGACAGACAGACAGACAGACAGACAGACAGACAGACAGACAGACAGACAGACAGACAGACAGACAGACAGACAGACAGACAGACAGACAGACAGACAGACAGACAGACAGACAGACAGACAGACAGACAGACAGACAGACAGACAGACAGACAGACAGACAGACAGACAGACAGACAGACAGACAGACAGACAGACAGACAGACAGACAGACAGACAGACAGACAGACAGACAGACAGACAGACAGACAGACAGACAGACAGACAGACAGACAGACAGACAGACAGACAGACAGACAGACAGACAGACAGACAGACAGACAGACAGACAGACAGACAGACAGACAGACAGACAGACAGACAGACAGACAGACAGACAGACAGACAGACAGACAGACAGACAGACAGACAGACAGACAGACAGACAGACAGACAGACAGACAGACAGACAGACAGACAGACAGACAGACAGACAGACAGACAGACAGACAGACAGACAGACAGACAGACAGACAGACAGACAGACAGACAGACAGACAGACAGACAGACAGACAGACAGACAGACAGACAGACAGACAGACAGACAGACAGACAGACAGACAGACAGACAGACAGACAGACAGACAGACAGACAGACAGACAGACAGACAGACAGACAGACAGACAGACAGACAGACAGACAGACAGACAGACAGACAGACATACATACAGACAGACAGACAGACAGACAGACAGACAGACATACAGACAGACAGACAGACAGACAGACAGACAGACAGACAGACAGACAGACAGACAGACAGACAGACAGACAGACAGACAGAATGTGAGCTGTCACAGTTCTAAAACTGAAGCATCAGCAAAGGTCTGCGACAGAAAGAAGAAGGAGCTCTCGTCTTTGTTTCATTAATACAGCAGATCATGGAATACGTGCTGATGTCAAATAGCAGCGAAGCATTGGAGCTTGGTAAGTAAAAAATATCATATTATTAAAAAATCGTGATTTAAAAGCATGTAAAATTTATTTTTACATATAAAAAATAATGTTTTGCTGAGCAGGCAGCCCCTGCATATAAACAGCCACCGAGGGCTCGTTATTCGTGTTATGGAGCGCGAGAGGAGGATACATACACTGTACAGATAGATCTAGCTTCGCGAAAAAAAGTGTCACCGGCCGACAGCAGCTTGGGTATTGGGTACATCATTTAATTTATTTTTCCAAGTATGTGTACACCTTTGCTCCATCCTGCTCTTATCTCTACTCTTCCTTGTTCACCGGAGTACCCACACCACCTCACTTTACTATCTCCACGTTACCGACACTGGTTAAGCAGAGTGGGTAGCGCGGCGGTGGAAAAGTGGGGTAGTGGGTGTAGCCGCGTGTTGGGGGAAGAAGTGGGGTGGAGCAAAGGTGTACAAATACTACTGGCGTCAGAGTTGCAGAAAGGAGAGCTATCCCCGGTCGCGCTTCCATAATGCTCAAATCTTCATGCGTAGCGGATGTTGTTGGCCAAAAATCAACAGGCTTCACCATAAATGATGGACCAGACTACCACAGCTGATGAGAAGCCAATAGAGATACCCCGTAAAGCATGTAACGATTCGCTTTGAATATCCGTAGATAGCGCTTACGCCTTTCCCCTCGTCTATCGTACGGACACTCATTACACGTCGAAATACAGTCTTGAATTCTTCTTGGGATGAGTACGCGTTGCCTTACAGAGACGAGTGCGCATAAGGGTCTCGTCGCGTTGTGCGCAGATCTTCGTAATTATAATGATAGTTATCGGTTCTGCGTTTACCAGAGAAAGTTAGTTGCTGCCGAGTAGCAGAGTGAAACTTTTGCTCCCATGTCCCAATTCCACCTAGTGAAAGAATTGAATCGACGCCTGAACATATACCAGTGCAACGGAACATCTGAAGGCCCCTGGAATTCAGTCATCCATCCTTCCGATGACTTGAGAGAGAGCGGGGTGTCGAGCAAGCGGTGCATCGTCCAGACGTTGGCCGGGGAAAAGGCTTAGATCTTCAACGAGACGCGGCCACCAGCCAGCAATTGGCCACTCACGGGACCAGTGATTGGACCTCCCGGCGAACGTGTGGCTCCCCAGCAACAGTCTCATAAGCGGTGACGATTTCACCCCCCCCCCCCCCCCTGCGTAAGTGAGCTATGGTGCTCGCATAAACACTTCGCCGGAATTAATAAGATAAGTTTCGATATTCTATTCTATTGCCTTTGTATATATTATTGTAAATAAGTCGTGGACTACGAGTATGAGTAGATTTTGATAGAATTTCTCGGTATACTGCAACGGTGAATGCCTGTACAACATACTATCAAATAATACCGCCGTGTATCAAGTGTAGCATGTGTGATAAAAATATTATTGTATTCGGAGGGCCCTAACGTAGTGGCTGATTTAGCATCCATTTAGTCATGATAAAATTATATATCATCGCTAGGCCGAAGAGACATAATTTTTGATGAATTTCTTTATTGTTGTATTTCTGATGTATGCTTTGTGATTCTGATTGAATAGTTATAACGCCAAATTCGATATCGATATTATTATTGCTTATTTTCACTTTAGCATTCAATATAACACCGTTAGTCCAAGGTTCGAATCTGTCCGTGTTAATTCTTTCCTTCTCGGTCCCGAGATGAAATATAAACACCAACCAATAATAAGAAATAATCAAAGAAATAAATGAAATATAATTACAAGCACAATCCGCTGGATTGCTGGTGCCTGACACGTAACACCATTGAGCATCGGGAGTGAGTTCCTGAATTTGAGCTACTCTGTTTCGGACATAATCTTTTCATCGTGCTGGATGAGCTTTGGTCCACGTAAGAGTTACCAATGAGTCCGTCCACAGGTGACTTGATGAGATCTTGACCTTGAGTGTGGCTTGAACGTATGCAACCAATTTCGCAAGTAATTGCGCAGCTGTCAGTTCAAGCCATCGTATGGTGAGCTTCTTGAGCGGTGCCACCCGGGTTTTTGAGCAGCAAGTGAAGCCACCTTTCCTGTGGATGATGAGTTAACGGTGATATAAATCACTGCAGCCATGGCTAATTGAGATGCATCAGGGAAACCATGCCATTCCACTGTTGGTTTGCTCCATGTGTTGAACCACCGAGGAATTGAAATTCTGGCCAGATAAGTAAGATCTTCTCTGATTGCAATCCATCGAGATGACACCTGGGATGGCAGTGGATCATCTCAGCTGAGTTTGTGAAGCCAGAGCTCTTGTAAAAGTTTCTTGGCTCTGATCACAACAGGTGAGACAAATCCAAGCGGATCAAAGAGTTGAGCCACCTCGGAAAGAACGAGGCGTTGCGTGAAAATTTCCCGGGTTGAGTTGAACCTTGATGAGAATGTAAACTTGTCCTCGTAAGGCAGTCAAGTCAAACCGAGAATTTTTGTCTCGCAGTCGTCCATTGAAATTGATAAGCTTGACGGTGATGCTGAGATACTAGCAAGGAACTTGAGGTCCGATGAGTACCACCTGGCGAGTGGTAACCTGTTCCCCATGCACAAGTCCTTGAGTTGTTGAGCAATCTTAATGAGTTGATGAGTGGTATCCACCCCTCCGAAGACGTCATCCACGTACCTGCCAAAGGTGATAGCTGACACAACAAGTGGAAAGCGATGGCCTCCATCCTCGGTGAGCTGAATAAGAGTCCTAACCGCAAGGAAAGGAGCAGCCTTTGTACCATATGTCACAGTTATTAGGTGGTATGGCACTGCGTTGAGTTGAGCATCCTTCCATAAAATTCGTTAAAGAGTCTAGTCGTCTTGATGAATTCGAATTTGACGATGCATTTTCGTAACGTCTGTAGCAAAGATGTGTCTGTGGTGACGGATCCAAATGAGCACGTCCGAAATATTGAGCAACAGATTAGGGCCAGTATGCATGATGTCATTGAGAGACTGTCCAGATGACGTGAATCTAGGGTCATTAAATACCACTCGTAGTTTGGTGGTGACTCTGTCTGGCCTGAGAACACCGTGATGACGCAGATAGTATTGTGTCTCTCTTAAAGAAGATGTTGAAGCCTTCACCATGTGACCAAGTTACTCATATTCGTCCATGAATTGAGAGTAGAGTTGACCGTATTCAGCATCCTTGAAGATTTTCCTTATGATGTGTTGCAAACACCGATGCGCTTTTGCATATGAGTTGCCCAGATTTGCAGGCGAAGAAGAGAGAAGAAGCCGAACAATGTACCGGCTAGTGGTATCACGCTGAAGCCTGTTGCGAAAATGATCTTCGCAAGCCTGCTCCTTTGGTGTGAGTTGATCGACTTTCTCCTTTGGTGGCTCTTCTTGAACCCACAATTTTGTGAGCACCTCTTGTATTGCTGCACAGCAGCATGATGAACAGTGAGAGCTTTTGGTTGGCATGAGTTGATTGGTCCAATGATGAGCCATCCAAATTTCGATAATTGTGCGATAGGCGATGATGGAGTGCCCTTGATGATGTTAGGCTTGATAACCTGTCCATAAATATCTGCACCAATTATGATATCAATCGACCGTGGTTTGAGAAAGCCCAGATTTGCCAGCTTCAGTTTTACTGTGTGAGACCATGTCCGTGTTGATGACTCAAACGATGGTAAATGAGTTGTAATTGGGTTGAGTATGTGAGCCAGTACCGTGACTTTCTTCTTGGTGTGAGTGGAGCAGATTGTAAGTTCAACTGACCCACATGTCTGCGATGAGTGTCTGCCACCAATCCCCGTGATCAAAATTGATGAGTGCTTGCGTGGTGTGTTGAGTTTACGGAAGAGCTCTTCCGTAACAAAAGTCAATTCCGACCCTGGATTAATGAGAAGACGTGCCTGGTGAGTTAGTGCCGATGAGTGAATACGTGCGAGTGCGGTTGCTCGTAGCGTTGAGCATGTCCGCATGAGTTGAACCGATGAGAGAACGACTGCGTCATCACCCTATTGTGTTGACGACTGTGTAGCGAGTGGTTGAGCGGCATCGGAGGTTGCAAGTAGTGCCGTTTGATGCAGCAGCGTGTGCTCTGTGCTTGCCGTCGATCGGTGAGTACTGACCTTCGCAGGAGCAAGTTTCACTGACGACGTCCGTTTTGAGCTGGTCGTTT
>OZ012703.1:29634464-29811464 GCA_963942595.1 Cylloceria caligata
GTAGTAGTAGTAGTAGTAGTAGTAGTAGTAGTAGTAGTAGTAGTAGTAGTAGTAGTAGTAGTAGTAGTAGTAGTAGTAGTAGTAGTAGTAGTAGTAGTAGTAGTAGTAGTAGTAGTAGTAGTAGTAGTAGTAGTAGTAGTAGTAGTAGTAGTAGTAGTAGTAGTAGTAGTAGTAGTAGTAGTAGTAGTAGTAGTAGTAGTAGTAGTAGTAGTAGTAGTAGTAGTAGTAGTAGTAGTAGTAGTAGTAGTAGTAGTAGTAGTAGTAGTAGTAGTAGTAGTAGTAGTAGTAGTAGTAGTAGTAGTAGTAGTAGTAGTAGTAGTAGTAGTAGTAGTAGTAGTAGTAGTAGTAGTAGTAGTAGTAGTAGTAGTAGTAGTAGTAGTAGTAGTAGTAGTAGTAGTAGTAGTAGTAGTAGTAGTAGTAGTAGTAGTAGTAGTAGTAGTAGTAGTAGTAGTAGTAGTAGTAGTAGTAGTAGTAGTAGTAGTAGTAGTAGTAGTAGTAGTAGTAGTAGTAGTAGTAGTAGTAGTAGTAGTAGTAGTAGTAGTAGTAGTAGTAGTAGTAGTAGTAGTAGTAGTAGTAGTAGTAGTAGTAGTAGTAGTAGTAGTAGTAGTAGTAGTAGTAGTAGTAGTAGTAGTAGTAGTAGTAGTAGTAGTAGTAGTAGTAGTAGTAGTAGTAGTAGTAGTAGTAGTAGTAGTAGTAGTAGTAGTAGTAGTAGTAGTAGTAGTAGTAGTAGTAGTAGTAGTAGTAGTAGTAGTAGTAGTAGTAGTAGTAGTAGTAGTAGTAGTAGTAGTAGTAGTAGTAGTAGTAGTAGTAGTAGTAGTAGTAGTAGTAGTAGTAGTAGTAGTAGTAGTAGTAGTAGTAGTAGTAGTAGTAGTAGTAGTAGTAGTAGTAGTAGTAGTAGTAGTAGTAGTAGTAGTAGTAGTAGTAGTAGTAGTAGTAGTAGTAGTAGTAGTAGTAGTAGTAGTAGTAGTAGTAGTAGTAGTAGTAGTAGTAGTAGTAGTAGTAGTAGTAGTAGTAGTAGTAGTAGTAGTAGTAGTAGTAGTAGTAGTAGTAGTAGTAGTAGTAGTAGTAGTAGTAGTAGTAGTAGTAGTAGTAGTAGTAGTAGTAGTAGTAGTAGTAGTAGTAGTAGTAGTAGTAGTAGTAGTAGTAGTAGTAGTAGTAGTAGTAGTAGTAGTAGTAGTAGTAGTAGTAGTAGTAGTAGTAGTAGTAGTAGTAGTAGTAGTAGTAGTAGTAGTAGTAGTAGTAGTAGTAGTAGTAGTAGTAGTAGTAGTAGTAGTAGTAGTAGTAGTAGTAGTAGTAGTAGTAGTAGTAGTAGTAGTAGTAGTAGTAGTAGTAGTAGTAGTAGTAGTAGTAGTAGTAGTAGTAGTAGTAGTAGTAGTAGTAGTAGTAGTAGTAGTAGTAGTAGTAGTAGTAGGAGCAGCAGCAGCAGCAGCAGCAGCAGCAGCAGCAGCAGCAGCAGCAGCAGCAGCAGCAGTAGTAGTAGGAGCAGCAGCAGCAGCAGCAGCAGCAGCAGCAGCAGCAGCAGCAGCAGCAGCAGCAGCAGCAGCAGCAGCAGCAGCAGCAGCAGCAGCAGCAGCAGCAGCAGCAGCAGCAGCAGCAGCAGCAGCAGCAGCAGCAGCAGCAGCAGCAGCAGCAGCAGCAGCAGCAGCAGCAGCAGCAGCAGCAGCAGCAGCAGCAGCAGCAGCAGCAGCAGCAGCAGCAGCAGCAGCAGCAGCAGCAGCAGCAGCAGCAGCAGCAGCAGCAGCAGCAGCAGCAGCAGCAGCAGCAGCAGCAGCAGCAGCAGCAGCAGCAGCAGCAGCAGCAGCAGCAGCAGCAGCAGCAGCAGCAGCAGCAGCAGCAGCAGCAGCAGCAGCAGCAGCAGCAGCAGCAGCAGCAGCAGCAGCAGCAGCAGCAGCAGCAGCAGCAGCAGCAGCAGCAGCAGCAGCAGCAGCAGCAGCAGCAGCAGCAGCAGCAGCAGCAGCAGCAGCAGCAGCAGCAGCAGCAGCAGCAGCAGCAGCAGCAGCAGCAGCAGCAGCAGCAGCAGCAGCAGCAGCAGCAGCAGCAGCAGCAGCAGCAGCAGCAGCAGCAGCAGCAGCAGCAGCAGCAGCAGCAGCAGCAGCAGCAGCAGCAGCAGCAGCAGCAGCAGCAGCAGCAGCAGCAGCAGCAGCAGCAGCAGCAGCAGCAGCAGCAGCAGCAGCAGCAGCAGCAGCAGCAGCAGCAGCAGCAGCAGCAGCAGCAGCAGCAGCAGCAGCAGCAGCAGCAGCAGCAGCAGCAGCAGCAGCAGCAGCAGCAGCAGCAGCAGCAGCAGCAGCAGCAGCAGCAGCAGCAGCAGCAGCAGCAGCAGCAGCAGCAGCAGCAGCAGCAGCAGCAGCAGCAGCAGCAGCAGCAGCAGCAGCAGCAGCAGCAGCAGCAGCAGCAGCAGCAGCAGCAGCAGCAGCAGCAGCAGCAGCAGCAGCAGCAGCAGCAGCAGCAGCAGCAGCAGCAGCAGCAGCAGCAGCAGCAGCAGCAGCAGCAGCAGCAGCAGCAGCAGCAGCAGCAGCAGCAGCAGCAGCAGCAGCAGCAGCAGCAGCAGCAGCAGCAGCAGCAGCAGCAGCAGCAGCAGCAGCAGCAGCAGCAGCAGCAGCAGCAGCAGCAGCAGCAGCAGCAGCAGCAGCAGCAGCAGCAGCAGCAGCAGCAGCAGCAGCAGCAGCAGCAGCAGCAGCAGCAGCAGCAGCAGCAGCAGCAGCAGCAGCAGCAGCAGCAGCAGCAGCAGCAGCAGCAGCAGCAGCAGCAGCAGCAGCAGCAGCAGCAGCAGCAGCAGCAGCAGCAGCAGCAGCAGCAGCAGCAGCAGCAGCAGCAGCAGCAGCAGCAGCAGCAGCAGCAGCAGCAGCAGCAGCAGCAGCAGCAGCAGCAGCAGCAGCAGCAGCAGCAGCAGCAGCAGCAGCAGCAGCAGCAGCAGCAGCAGCAGCAGCAGCAGCAGCAGCAGCAGCAGCAGCAGCAGCAGCAGCAGCAGCAGCAGCAGCAGCAGCAGCAGCAGCAGCAGCAGCAGCAGCAGCAGCAGCAGCAGCAGCAGCAGCAGCAGCAGCAGCAGCAGCAGCAGCAGCAGCAGCAGCAGCAGCAGCAGCAGCAGCAGCAGCAGCAGCAGCAGCAGCAGCAGCAGCAGCAGCAGCAGCAGCAGCAGCAGCAGCAGCAGCAGCAGCAGCAGCAGCAGCAGCAGCAGCAGCAGCAGCAGCAGCAGCAGCAGCAGCAGCAGCAGCAGCAGCAGCAGCAGCAGCAGCAGCAGCAGCAGCAGCAGCAGCAGCAGCAGCAGCAGCAGCAGCAGCAGCAGCAGCAGCAGCAGCAGCAGCAGCAGCAGCAGCAGCAGCAGCAGCAGCAGCAGCAGCAGCAGCAGCAGCAGCAGCAGCAGCAGCAGCAGCAGCAGCAGCAGCAGCAGCAGCAGCAGCAGCAGCAGCAGCAGCAGCAGCAGCAGCAGCAGCAGCAGCAGCAGCAGCAGCAGCAGCAGCAGCAGCAGCAGTAGTGGCGAGCCCAGCGAGACGATGTATGTTATCATGAAGAATAAGCACCATCTTTCTGGCATATTCCAAGGCTCGTGTAGACCAAGATAGGCACAGGAAGCAACTTGAAAAATCCGCCACAGTGAACAACGATGACCTTCCTCTTACCATTCCAATTTCCCCTTTTGGCGGCTAATCGTCGAACAATCGTCGCGTGCCTTCGAAGTTGATTCTTTTGCTCGTTGTTCAGACTCACGTTTTCCTGTAAAACGTTTAGAGCACACTCGCATATACACTGTACAAGCGCTACATCTGCTTTGCGCAAAATTGCACGTCGTTGCTCTTGCTTCAGGTAACACAGCGCTTGCAATATTATTATTTGTTTTTTATCGATTGGTCCGTGCAATGCCATCACAAGCGCATTACTGGTACATCGCGCGTCGCATCGCAAAACTTTATTGCTTTTTGAGGCACGTAAACGTAATGGTATTGGCCATCGGGAAATATACAGCCGCGAAATCGACAATTATCAGGCGTCGATTGTTTCAAGTCGAATAATAGATAGTCGTGCGGTGCAGCTGTGGCGTCGAAATATACCTCCTGCAAAAATCTCGGATTCTCGGGATATACCTGGCGTGCTAGATATTGAATTTGCGCGCGATCTTGCGGATTTTTGACGGAAACGATATAATTAGCGTTTGAGGAGATATCGCGCGGCCCGTGACCCTGAGATTTTTCTTGATGAAGATGACACTAAGATTTTTATGATGGCTACTCGTGGTGAAAAGATCGACCACAGTATTGTTTGATGCCTCGCGCATTAGATCGTCAATGGCCTCAAGTTTAGGCCTTGCATCATTCGAGTAGTCTGCTGCTTGCGGTAAACCCTCGCGAAATTCGATTTTATCACCGTACCCGGACTGCCACTCTGAGTAATAAAAAAGTATACGCTTGAACGGGACATCCGTCACTTTACGCCTGTACCCATATCGATGAGTGTCTATCAAAATCAATCAGCTGACTTTTAAATAAGCTTATACCGCGACGGCTGCGGTTGCAGCTGCGGTGGGGGTGACGGCGACGGCGACGGCGACCCCACGGCACGAGCTGATAATTAGCGACGACAAAATTTATTACAAAACTACCGCGTCAGATACGTTTGCGAGGAGAATGATCTGTTTCTCTTGCGGAAATCGCTGATCCGATGACTCTCTTACATGTTCCTACCGTAGAAAATCTCATGTCCTTTGAGGATGGTGATTATGATTCTTCGGGTTCAAATCTTTTAACACGGCGACGCGTAGATAGAGACCAAGTTCCATCTGGTGTATATCGCTCTATAGACGCTCTTTTGGAGAGTATAAATAAGTTACCTCACGTGGCCGGTCATTTGCGCTTTAAATCGCTTCCGAGCGCGCATGTCGAAGAGGCGCGCGTATGCGACGATCTACGATACCATGATTTTCGCGTATCGCCGACTATCGCAAGGCTACTAGGATTCTCAGAAAAGGTCTGTAGGTCTGTAATGATAGAACCGCATTGCGAATACGCAGGGTTGAGGCCTGCATCTCTCACTGGTGCTATACCAGGCAGCATGTTTCTATACACCGATATCGACGAGAGCTATTGGATATTACAGGCGATGTACAAGCACCTCTTGCGCAACAATTTACACACTATCGAGATCGATATAAGAGACGAGTTTGGAAATCTTATACCATTCAAACAGGGAATGTTGACTGTGACACTGCATTTCAAAAGGTCCCACGATTGATTACGCTGCTATGGATGATATTGACAGTATGCAGCACGAATAGGCCCGTCGCGGGTACAGTGGTATTAGCCATGTTTATATCGGAACGCCTATCAACGAGGACACGATATCGGCAGCTTTCTCGGGGGCCTGTTTTGTCGAGTGTTCCACTTTTAAAGAAGGGTGCTAAAGCAATTGGAAAAGAGGCATTGCCAGCTGGTGTAAACTTAGCCGATGATATCCTCGATGGAAATATAGCTGTGAAAGATACTATTCGCGACAGAGCGCGAGAATCAGGCGTAATCTCAAACGCAAAGCCTCTGAAAAAATTGACACTCTTATACGGGGGTCTGATTATAAAAAGCGCAAAATTCCGCGAACTCCTCATTCATAGAACGAACGTAAACCACGACGTATCCCCTGTAAAAAAAAAAGTATAATAGAAAAGAAAAAGGATAAATAGAACAATAAGACGAAGATGACTCGTCAACGAATGGTTGCAGATATTTTTGGCTAGCTGAAACAAGATCTCTTTTCTACATGCGCACTCGTGCAAGTGTCTTCAATCGGAACTTGAATTATTTTCACTCCCACCGACGCAAACTACTATCGAAGGCTCCAATTGGGTGTATTATAAGCCAATTTATTCGCTAACAGATGACTCACCTATTGAATTTGTTATTTAATGCATTGCGATATATTCAATCAGGAGCGGTTCCTATTAAACGGTGTCGAGATGAGACTACGGCTGGTGTGGTCTAGAGATTCATATTGTCTTGTGGGCGATACAAAGAATGGTCAATGCGGCTTAAAGATTCTCGAGGCATCGCTTCTCGTCCGTAGAACAAAAATAACTCCTGGGTGCTGCTCTCACATGCTAGAATTCTGGCAAAATCTACGGCTAAATATCCTCTTACGAGAGTCGAGGTAAAGGCCGTTTCAATACCCTTCGGTGTTCATGGAGAGACTATCGATATTATCGTGTTAGGTCAATCGCCGAAGCCTAAAATTATCGGTTTTGTCGATAACAAACCGTTTAATGGCGTCTTCAGTATGCATCCATTCAATTTCCAAAATTACAAGATATATTATCTCTCGTTGTATGTAGATGGTGCTCAAATACCTTCGAAACTGTTACAACCTGATTTCCCGAAAAATCATTTGTGTGTGGTTGCTTTTTAAGCGTTGTTTTCGGGAACTGGAATACATTTCTTGAACGATGGTAATTCGATCGATCGCCATAATTATCGCGATGAAGACTGTCTGTTTGCTTTTGATTTGACACCCGATCTTTCGGCGAACAGCAATTCACATTGGAATGTAATAAAGCACGTAAGTTTGAGAATAGAGGTACAATTTCAGGATGCGCTAGCTTTAACGGTAAATTGTGTAGTCTACACGGAATACGATAATGTCCTTGAAATCGATGCCTCTCGGCAGGTAATGGTGGATTTGGCCGGATAAGCGAAAAATGCGCTGATGTCGGAATAAAATTGTTTTGTGTTAAGAGACGTAGAAGCATCTTTGTGAGTAACTAATCAGTCGAACTTGAGCATCTGTACAGATTAGATGTGAAAATGGATATCGTCGTGGATATACAGGGTATGCGTGGTAAAGACTCGGCATTTATTCCGAAAGAAATTGCCGTGGTAGCAGTGGATAGACCGTACTCTGCTCATTGGATCATCGCATCACCGTATCACTTTGCCGAAATACCACAGCATTCGAGAAGCCAGAATAATTTCCTCTCGAAATATTTTCACGGACTGAATAGTACGAGGGTGATGTGAGCTGTAAACAACCATGGTATTGATAAACAATACGACGATTGTTATCTACCTCTGACCTCTAGATAGCCGTCGACGTGTGGCCCTTCGGGTAATTTATATTCACGGGTCCGACCCGCGTGAATAAGTGCATGACCGAGCTCATGTTCGACCCATATGAGCCAGTCGACGGCATGCTGTGAGTGATTTTCCACACGTGTATAACCATCGGCAGGTATAATACCAATTGTATCGGGTCTTAGAAAATTACGACGATACATGACTGAGCAAGCCGATGCTATCGTAGTGGCCTCGGTCAATGGACATGCATTACCTACTGATAAAAATATTTTACGAAATTCCAAAGAAGCTCGACGGATTATATCAATATCCATCTTGCAATACTTAAAAATTTCTTTTTCGAAATCAAATGTTACGGCTTTATCGAGTTGCTCAGCGTACGATTCGTAAAATTCTGTGCGGTCTAGTATACTCATTGTGTCGGGTGAGTAATACTCAGCTGCGGGGAGAACACCGCTAGATCCTTGCGCATCTTTAGTGTTGAAGAGGTGCGAGAAATAACCCTTTGCCAGCTGCCCGCTGAGCTCAAAGGCCTTGGGTAGTGCACTGAGTCGCATATGAAAATAATTTATGCTATCTATAAAAGTCGTGCGGCCCACCCGCATTTAAACTATTGAATGGACAGTCAAGATTATACTGGGGGTGGGCATATCCGTGGAACGTTCTACGATACTTCGCAATATAAATTGGCTGTCAAATGCCTTGGCGTTGTGTGCAATACACACTGTATTACGAAATTTCGTAGAAGGTCGCACGCCCAAATCTACAAATTCATCTACGGGATTATTTTTCAATGAAAAGTCTCGCACACCACACCAAGGGACCAAGGGTAGATGCTCTCCCGCAGAGAAACAACCCTCACATAACTGTTGCGCTACGCAATGCGTGACTACGAGTTCGAACGAGTCGTCTCCCGTATTTGTACTAATATACGGCTTATCCTGGCGCGTTTCAAAATCGTAAAATATAAATAGCATTTCAGGGTGTCCCGCGATTGGTTCTAATTCTTTCCGTAGTTTGACAATTTGCATATAGCAACGATCATTGCAGCCATGCAAACTACGACGCAAGCGACAAAAATAAATACCGCATTCGTGAATCTTGTGATTATTACTCATAACTTTATCACGCGATTTACAAACGCAGTAACTCTCGCAAATAGATTTTCGTAACTGTTTCGTCTTATTGCGGTTCACCAAAGGTTTTTAATGGTTGGCGAAGCACAAGAAGTTGTAGAACATTTGTCCACAATCGTCGCACGACTTCTGGCTATCCACAGCGGGGGACACTGTTTGACTAGTACCCGCCACCGGATCAGGCATGAGCTCTTTATCAACCGTTGGGACTAACTCTTTGACACAGGGCGGCACACTGAAGCATTGTGGACACTTGCTCATGCAACCATGCTCAAATTTACGACGGTAAGGTTTATTGCACGGTATACAATAATTCTTACCACCTGCTGCGCCCATTAGGTTGGTGATTGGCGAATAGAATTTAAAAATAGCACTATACGCTATATAAACAACCTCTGATGGCCCATGCATTACGAAAGACTTTTGTCCATCAAAAAGCGTGGGTACACCTGTACCCAGTGAGTCCCAATCGTATACCACGATAGCAATCCTCAAAGGTATGAGGTATCTTTGGAAATTTATTATTTCCGGAATACCACAGCCTTCTAGAGGTATTTGCACACCAGCCTGCTGAACAAGAGATCGCGCTTTTACACGTTGGTCGAGCGACGCCCCTTGTCGTATACGAGTCCAAGCTATTTCCGAGTCTTTTCTACGTTCGCGTTTATGTACGTTGTATGCATGGACTACAACGATCGAGCGCGGCAAACACAAATTATTGCCGTTTTGTATTGTATTATACAAATCACGGATCGATTATACTTGACACACGGAGTCCCTGACCAGTCGGCACCGCTACATACGTAACGGTGAATCGCAACGTGTCAGAAGCCGCGAAAACCCTTGAGCTCTGATTCACGGCACACATCAAACCCCATATGGCTTCATCAGAGAACCGTGAAATAGGCCTCAATGATATACCCGCTCCACCGTCGGCCATCTCACCAGTGACAAAACCCACACCTATTAAATCTGTGTCATCGCGATCCTTTACGAAATAAAGATGAATATCTCGGATAGAGTTACGGATCCACGTGACCGGATTTATAGATGCGGGTGGCTTTACTAACGCGAGATCCATGTGTCGCGCTGAAACTCCGAAACGGCGTAAATATTTATATCGCTCCGCACCCGCGACAACAAAACTATTTCCCGGCGGTAAAATATCGTCCGTATCATCGATGATAACCTCAGTGACTCGGATCGCTGTACCCGGGCTATTATTTTGAGCATTATAGACGCCTGCTACCACGCGCCTACCGCTATTATTCCCAGCATCAACTAAACCCCTACCTATTTGACTTTCGAGACATACGTCGTGCGATGGCGATGCTGATGACGATACTATCGTTGCTGGAGGCGCTGGCGATGCTCGTGCTAATGACGATTCGTCTTCATCCGACGATGACGATGACGATGAGCACGTTGACGACGACGACGATGATGATGATGATGATGACGATGATGACGAGGGCTCTGCGGAAACCAGTGATGGTAAGCTGTAAAAAATCCAGAGTTGAGAATTTTTTACGCTTACTTTTCAGGAAATCCGTGCCATGCCTCGTACAGACGTACGGCAACAAGGTCATCGTCCTCGTCGCAGAAGTCAGAATCATCCCCGACCGTACCATCCGCGTAATAGTAAGGTATCACACGGATACGAATCACCATCGCATCTTCGTCCAAGTCAAAACCTTGCTCGTGAGGCGGTGGTAACTCGGGGTTATCAGTGATGTTTTCGGCCTCGTGCACGACAGCCGGCACGACACCTTATTGCTGATCATCTATCAGAAAAATGTTATTAATTTACTTTCATAGAATAATCTAATACTAAATATTTTTAAAAATTATATTTTCCCACCATAATCTGAGTCATCCTCGAATTCCGTGGATGCCTCGTCTATATTGAGAGGCCTCTGCTGAACAATCACTGGTTGTTCTTCCTCTATGCCCGGCTGTTCTGCGTCAGGGCTAGCCGAGCTGCTAAGGACATCGTCGTCGTCGTCGTCGCTGTCGCTGTCGCTATCGCTGTCGCTGTCGCTGTCGCTGTCGCTGTCGCTGTCGCTGTCGCTGTCGCTGTCGCTGTCGCTGTCGCTGTCGCTGTCGCTGTCGCTGTCGCTGTCGCTGTCACTGTCGCTGTCGCTGTCACTGTCGCTGTCGCTGTCATCGTCTTCCTCCTTCATAGCCTCATTATCGGAATCTCCTAAATACTCGGGCTCCTGGGCCTCCATTGGCCCCAGTTGATTGTTTTCATCGTCGTCGTCGTTATCATCAGCCGCGATGAACAACATATTGTCCTCACCGTCGTCTAATACACCCGACATTGAGGCGTCGTTATCGTCGGGGCTAAGTGATGTCGTGCATGACGACGGTGATGACAGGCATGAGTCGACGCTGGAAGGTCCAGCGTCGTTCTCTCTGCTACTTGACGCAAGTAGCAAATGCATAGCTGTAAGGAAAAATTATACATTATTCTCAGAATAATGTATAATTATTCTACATCCTCTATATATTATAAAGGGTGGTTAAATTTTAAGGGCCGATGTTGATTTTGAATAAAACACAAATTATTTAGGAAATTATTGTCAATTCTTTTTATTGTGATAATATGGTATGGTTCAATTATGTATGGAACAAAATATCGGCCAAATAGCCGCCGCGACCTCGGCGGCACACCTCCATCCGATGGTCCAAATTTTCGATGACGCTTAGGCATAATTGAGGTTCTATGCCGTTAATGTGCCGAATTATCTCATCCTTTAGGTCTTGAATTGTTGCTGGCTTATCGACGTACACCTTTTCTTTCAAATAACCCCAAAGAAAGAAGTCCAATGGTGTCAAATCACATGATCTTGGCGGCCAATTGACATCGCCACCACGTGAGATAACACGGCCATTGAATTTGTCGCGCAAAAGAGCCATTGTTTCGTTAGCTGTGTGGCAAGTGGCATCGTCCTGTTGAAACCACATATCGCCCACATCCATATCTTCCAATTCGGGCCATAAAAAGTTCGTTATCATCTCACGATAGCGAACACCATTCACAGTAACTGCCTGACCGGCCTCATTTTGGAAAAAATACGGCCCGATGATGCCGCTAGCCCATAAACCGCACCAAACAGTCACTCTTTGTGGGTGCATTGGTTTTTCGACAATCACTCTTGGATTATGATTCGCCCAAATGCGGCAATTCTGCTTATTGACGAATCCACTGAGGTGAAAATGTGCCTCATCACTGAAGATGATTTTCTTCGAAAATTGATCATCCACTGTTGCCATTTCTTGCCACCATTCTGACCATTGACGACGTTTGGAATGGTCAAGAGGCTTTAGTTCTTGAGTCAATTGCACCTTATAAGCGTGTAAATGCAAGACTTTATGCATAATGTTCATCAACGACGAGCGTGAGAGGTGCAATTGTTGGGCACGACGACGAGTTGAGGTGGACGGCTCTTCAGCCACACTATCGCGAACAGCAGCAATATTTTCTGCAGTACAAGCTGTACGAGCATGCACTGGTGTTTCAATATCTCCTACAGACCCGGTTTGCTCAAATTTTTGCACGATTTTTCCGATTGTACGCACATTTGGACGATTAAATTGACCGAAAAAATCACGAAGTGCACGATATGCATTTTGATTTGAACGCCCATTTTCATAATAAGCCTGAATGACTTTAACGCGTTGCTCGATTGTGTATCTTTCCATGGTTCAAATTGAGTTAGTCTGAAATTGAGAAATGTCAAATGAAATGCAGAAAAAAACTTGACGTTTAGGTGTGGTTCACATTCAACATCGGCCCTTACAATTTAACCACCCTTTATAAACACTGAAGGGGTTTTACATGCACGAGTATCTAGTAATCTTCAAATAAATGAACGAGTAAAAATAAAAATGTATCGTCTTTAAAGAAAAACGTTTTGTTTTTCACTCTTTTGTTTTTATTTCAATTTTGTATTTTTTAATAAGATTTGTTAATTTTGTAAAAATATATTAAATATTTTTTTAAAAATTGAATAAAATACACTGCCGACGCCGACGAGTTGAGGAACCAAGTTTTACTTTGATTGACGAAAGTGTATTAATATTTGCGAGACAAAGTGAAAGTGATTTAAGAATTAATTAAGAATTAATCCACGTTTCGTCAACCAATTAAAATAAAACTTGGTTCATAGACTCATTGGCGCTGACAATGTATTTTATTACATTTTTGAAAACAATAATAAAAAATTTTAATCATAAAAAATTATTTATGCTATATTTAAAAAATTTGTATAAAATACAAAAGACGATAAAATGTTTATCATCTAGTCGTTCAATCATTTTAAGGTTGATAAACATTTTAATAATAAAAAATATTTTTGGCATGATTTAAAAAATTTTAATGTAAATAAAAAAATACAAAATTAAAGTAAAAAACAAAAGAGCGGATAACAAAACTTTTTTTTTAAAGACGACAAATTGTATGTATAGGATTTGAATGCGAATTAAATATTTTTTCAAATTTCACTTACCATGGTGAGTTTAGACGGCCATAATTAAACCACTTAGCGGCCTGTGTGAGAGGCCTCCGTGGCGCGCAAGAGCACAACCACATGTTGTTGTATGAAGTTGGGTGCTTGTTGCAGCGTGCCACTCGTGTGAGCCGCGGTAATCCCTTCTACACCACCACGCAGCAGCACCTCACTAAACTCCGTGAGGAGACGCTGGAACGTGAAATTCGCGATATTTACGAATCAGCGCTCTGTAAAGCGCCGCACCAATCGCGGTTCCCGAAATATGAATACGCGGGCCGTTGCGCGCACTACAGCCAGAAGAATACGTCTATGAGAATTCATTTTATAAAATCGCGAAATAACGATGCTACACTGATAGGATGAGAGTTGTAGAACGTTTGAACGTTAAATAATACGAGAACTGCGGTTTCACGCAATTTTATACTTTAACTCGAATACCCTCACTACCCTCTATGTATTTTGACTTCCCTACAAACACAGAAATCGAGAAAAAATTTCAAGGATAGCTACCTCGAGCCCATGTACAGTGTCAGAGTGTCTTCACAGGGGTTGGGGGTACACACAGGCGTGCACTATTTCTTAAGGATAATTTATTTCGTACTACCTCTTTGGAAAGGCTGTAAACATATACCCATGCACGCCTATCATTTTCTCTAATAAGCAGCATTGTCTTAACAGATATTCTTACAACGATAACTCCGCTTCAGTGTCAACCAGCGTAGGCGCAAACTTAAAGATTTCTTAAAGATTATTTAATTCGTAGTATCACATTGGGTAGAGAGTAAACATGAAATGCTACACTCCTTCCGTTTTCTCTAAGAAAGCTGCATTCTCTAAACAGACATTCGTAATTTACATTTATATATTCACTTTTGATATCGATTTACAATCCGGTAATACGAAACGTCTGCCGTTTTTATACTAGACTGTATTGGCAAAATAGGCAGTCTCCATTTACATTTATATATACATCTGTAACACGCGTATACAAGACAATAAACTCTAATTTTATGACAGCTTTTCCAACAGGGGTGGTGTATTGATAAAATACACAACATTTACATATTTCAATATACGCTCGTGAACTAGCGTGGACTAGCTTTTTAATAAATTTTAATGAATTCATTTTCAAAAATATATTACGAGAAATTTTTCGTTCTCGCTATTCTTTTTACATATAATTATATTCATATTTAGTTATTCAAACTGGTATATCCATCAAACGTTTCTGTGTCAATGTCAATCACCCCTTACTGCTACGACAATTATAGTTATCAGACTTTGGTGGAAAACTTGAAACCCTCGCACGACGTAATAAATTATGTTCAAGTCTACAGACGCGTGCTATTGTATATGGTCAATACAATGCGGCGCCTGTTTATACCTATTTATAGCCGTCCGTACTGACCGCGCTGACCTTCGAGGCATAGATACTTTGTTGCACAGGTAGACACACAATACGAAAATTCGGTATTAATTCTTATACGTATAACGTTCAAGTGTTTTCCATCTACTGTATACTCATTAAAATGCAAAATTCTTTCGACCATGATTGAAACGTAACTACTTGTACATCAGGGCAGGGGTTGCTATAATGTATCAAATTGCACGCCATAAAATATATATTTGTAATGAAATCAACAATTTTTTACACTACAATAATTTGTAGTATACAAAAGTATAACTTCTATATTATAACGGTATTTTACGTTATCCCCTGAAAGGGTTTTAGTTCGGACTCGAGCAGGGAGGAAATTAATAAAGGGTGATTTTTTAAGAGCTTGAGAACTTTTTTTTAAAAAAAAACGCATAAAATTTGCAAAATCTCATCGGTTCTTTATTTGAAACGTTAGATTGGTCCATGACATTTACTTTTTGAAGATAATTTCATTTAAATGTTGACCGCGGCTGCGTCTTAGGTGGTCCATTCGGAAAGTCCAATTTTGGGCAACTTTTTCGAGCATTTCGGCCGGAATAGCCCGAATTTCTTCGGAAATGTTGTCTTCCAAAACTGGAATAGTTGCTGGCTTATTTCTGTAGACTTTAGACTTGACGTAGCCCCACAAAAAATAGTCTAAAGGCGTCAAATCGCATGATCTTGGTGGCCAACTTACCGGGCCATTTCTTGAGATGAATTGTTCTCCGAAGTTTTCGCTCAAAATGGCCATAGAATCGCGAGCTGTGTGGCATGTAGCGCCATCTTGTTGAAACCACATGTCAACTAAGTTCAGTTCTTCCATTTTTGGCAACAAAAAGTTTGTTAGCATCGAACGATAGCGATCGCCATTCACCGTAACGTTGCGTCCAACAGCATCTTTGAAAAAATACGGTCCAATGATTCCACCAGCGTACAAACCACACCAAACAGTGCATTTTTCGGGATGCATGGGCAGTTCTTGAACGGCTTCTGGTTGCTCTTCACTCCAAATGCGGCAATTTTGCCTATTTACGTAGCCATTCAACCAGAAATGAGCCTCATCGCTGAACAAAATTTGTCGATAAAAAAGCGGATTTTCTGCCAACTTTTCTAGGGCCCATTCACTGAAAATTCGACGTTGTGGCAGATCGTTCGGCTTCAGTTGTTGCAGGAGCTGTATTTTATACGGTTTTACACCAAGATCTTTGCGTAAAATCTTCCATGTCGTCGAATAACACAAACCCAATTGCTGCGAACGGCGACGAATCGACATTTCACGGTCTTCAGCAACACTCTCAGAAACAGACGCAATATTCTCTTCTGTACGCACTGTACGCATTCGTGTGGTTGGTTTAATGTCCAATAAAGTAAACTGAGTGCGAAACTTGGTCACAATCGCATTAATTGTTTGCTCACTTGGTCGATTATGTAGACCATAAATCGGACGTAAATCGCGAAACACTTTTCGAACCGAACACTGATTTTTGTAATAAAATTCAATTATTTGCAAGCGTTGCTCGTTAGTAAGTCTATTCATTATGAAATGTCAAAGCATACTGAGCATCTTTCTCTTTGACACCTTGTCTGAAATCCCGCGTGATCTGTCAAATACTAATGCATGAAAATCCTAACCTCAAAAAAATCACCCTTTACAAGCTTCAGTATTGGGTAAAAGTAAGGTTTATTTGACAAATGTAATAAATTATACAGATAAAAATATCAAATATGATTAATAATATTTTAATGGACTGCTTTTTAATAAATTTGGGTGATTATGCATCTTACAAAAAGCTCGACCCGGGCTCACGCACGCCTATACCAGGTCTATAAATATTAAACCGAAATTTGCCCATAGATGGCCCTAGCTGTCAATGTAGTTACCGTCAAACCGCGTCATTGGCGCCATTTCCTAGTTGACATCTCTGACAAAGATTTTCAACTCACAACAATACAAGTTTCATACAACAGCATAGTTTGTAATAGCGTTGAACATGTCGAATTTCGTGCCTGGAAACTACGAATTGCGGACAGCATTGATTTTCTGTTACCAATTGAAGAAAACTGCTGCAGAATCGCATCGAATGCTTGTCGAAGCTTACGGTGAGGATGCTCTTGGTAAATCACAGTGCTTTGAGTGGTTTAAAAAATTCAAAAGTAGCGATTTTGACGTGAGAAACGAAGAACGTGGAAGACCACCGAAAAAGTTTGAAGACAGCGAATTGCAAGCATTGTTCGATGAGGATGACGCTCAAACGCAACAACAACTCGCGGATCAATTCAATATGACACAAGAAGCCATATGTTTGAAAGCGACGGGAAAGACCCAGAAGATGGGAAAATGGGTTCCACATGAACTGAATGAAAGACAGCAGGAAAACCGAAAAACTACTTGCGAAACGCTGCTCGCCAGGTACAAAAGAAAGTCATTTCTCCATCGAATTGTGACTGGCGTCGAAAAGTGGATATATTTTGAGAATCCTAACCGTAAAAGATCATGGGTAACTCCAGGCGAACCATCGACATCGACTGCAAGGCGAAATCGCTATGGACGGAAGACAATGCTCTGTGTTTGGTAGGATCAGAAGGGTGTGATCTATTATGAGCTGCTAAAACCTGGCGAAACCGTTAATACTGAATGCTACCGACAACAAATGATCGATTTGAATCAAGCTTTGCGTGAAAAACGACCAGAATATCAAAAAAGGCAACACAAAGGGATTTTGCTTTATGACAATGCACCATCACACACAGCAAAACTGGTCAAGGAAACGATTGAGGCGTTTAGTTGGTAAGTACGATTACTACTTATTTGCATCGATGGGACACGCACTTGCTGAGCAGCGCTTTACTTCTTACGAAAATGTACGAAAATGGCTCAATGACTGGTTTGCCTCAAAAGAGCAACAGTTTTTTCGGCGTGGCATCCACAAATTGTCAGACAGGTGGGAAAAATGTATAGCTAGCGATGGGCAATACTTCGAATAAAATATTTTTTATCATTTTCATACAATAAACGTGTATTTTCTATACAAAAATTCCGGTTTCATATTTATAGACCTAGTATAATCGTGTCCACGAAAAAAGGAGATTTTATATTAAATTAATGGAATATTTTCTCTAATGGTATGAGAGTATAGTTTCTACGCAAGGCTAGAGAGAGTTTTACCCTACCGGGCTTGCCATCGATAATTGACCTATGTTAGCTATGTTAATATTCCTCGCCTTCGGATCTAGCATATCCTATATTTATATATCGTGGACCGTGGTGGGGACGGAGCTCTCGCTTGAGTTCTCCTGGCTATCTACTCGCTGGCCCCGCCGCTGCTGCGGTGAAGGCGTCAGCGCCATGCATCCTTGGTGCATCGGCGCATCGGAATGGCGACCGGAGCGTCCCTAGCTAAATTTCCGGAGTGCTTTTAAGTCCCATGGATTTAATATATTTTTATCCATACCTCTTTGGTTTCTTCTAGATGTGAGATCTCGTTGACTTGGATGCTGGGCTGCTTGAGTGACTGGTGGCTCAGTGGCTGGCTTGGGAAATGTTCGTCTTAACGGCCTCTGAGGTATCAGGTCTGGTCTTTGGAGTTGTGCGGTTTGAAATGCTTCTCCTTGGTTGGCTAGGTGGTCCTCCTTTGACTGGTTGGCTGGTCCTCTTTAGGCTGGTTGGCTAGTCTTGCTTTGATTTTACGAGCTATCCTGGACGTTGGTGAGAATCTGTGAACAAATGCTCCCCGATTGTCGTATGTCGTGCGCTTTTATACTGATTTCCACGCTCTTCTCTAAGGCTCTGCCGGTATAGAAGGGTATAACTATATTTGATAGTCCTGTAGCCCATCTCCTGTAGCCCATTTGTCCCGTTAATTTCTTGTCTTCGGTTATGGTAATTAACGTGTTTCTCGTTGATTACTTTTCAAGCATCTCTTGGTACTGTAGTCGATTGTATTACTACAGCTCGAGTAACGGTAGTTGATTTCTCGTATCACTGGTCTTCATAGTGTGGGTAGTATATAGTACGGATCCCTCTGATTGTATGTGTTTGGTATAGTTTTAGGCTCGTTACTATGGATAGCTCTTGATGCGTACTTTGATATAAGGCGAATTCATCGTCGTACTATATGCTCTACTAAGGTTACGTTAGAGGGGTAAACGGTTTCCCCCACCATTCCAGCATATGAGATGTTTCACACCTATCTATAAAAACTATACAGTTAGAAATACAGTTATCGTCGCTATATTCCCGATCATTTATTCATTTTTCCGTGTCGCTCTGTTATATTTATATCAACCATAAAACGTTTCGAAGCACTGTAGTTGCTTGCTAAAACATAAAATTTGGACTACTCGAAAATAAATCGAAATAGCATCATATTTCGAGGACAGTACGAATTATGGCTGGATAGCTGATCAACGCATCCGTAAAACACTCAACATCGATGACTGCGAGATTCACTTCGCGTCCTCAGTTGGCTCAAAATCCATTGTTTTCGACCAAGGCAAGGGCGATGTGGTTGCCGAGGACGTCAACCCTAACGATGAAAATACGTAGGTAGAACCACCACCACAGAAGAAGAAGAAGAAAAACATGTATTCACCGACTATAGTGATGCAAAAAAAATCTTTTGACGGACTATGCATCGTAATACCGTGTGTCGATGAGCACTTCAGCCGGCTCCAGAGCTATGCCGTTTATGTGAAAAACTGTATCGATGTTCTATGTGCTGAATTACTTATATATATTCCCGCTAAAGAGCTAGCCGAGAATGTGGACAAGTGCGAATTGAAACTCTTTTAACTCTTTTAACACAGAATAGCTCTAATCTGTGTGAGGCTGTACGCCGTCGAGCCGATCCCTCGTTCCTTGAACATTTCGATATATTGTTCCTAGAGTTGAAGGTATTTTGTGTTCCGTTCATAACGCAGGAGGTGAAAAAATTAATCACAGACATTCCTCTGGTGGCTTCAAAACCGTTTGAAGAATGATCGGACAACGATTGTAGGAGGTTACTCAATAATTAATTTTTTATATTTCACACGATAACACATGATTATGATGATAATAATTAATTTTACTACTTGTAAATAGTGCGCTATCTTTTATGTCGGTATGTAAACATTGAATAAATTTGACATTTATCAATCGATTGACTTGAATAGACATGTTTTTGAAACATCAATTCAGTACAATTTTAACCATGAATCGCTTCACACCGATACAACACGCCGAAATAGTGACGCTGTACATTGAAAATAGTCGTCCAGTTATGGTAACTCAACGTGCATATCGTCGAAAATATCGTGGCCAACAAGCACCGTCTAACAACACTAATCGTCGCTTGGTGCTGAATTTTGTTGAGAACGGGACAGTGGGAGATCCACGTGCCGTTCATCACGCCCAAGACGTTCCAATGAACTGGTTGAAGCGGTAAGAGAGAGCGTTGCTGAGAACTCACATATGTCGTTTCGTCACCGCGCTGAGCATTTTGGCGTCAGTGAAACCACTTTGTGGAGCATTTTGAAGGATGATTTGCATTTGTTTCCGTATAAAGTGTAATTGACTCAAAGAATATTGCCGACAGACCGTCCAAATTGCTGGGAATACGGGCAAATAGTCACTCGAATGGTTGACACTGAACCTGATTTTTGGAAGCAAATTTTGATGACCGACGAGGAAAAAGGGCACATTTTGCTTTGGCGGCCATAAAGGTGGCCATAAAGGCAGCCACTTGATTGATGTTGTATTCAAAAACTATTCCAAATAAATCGTAAACGACCATATTAAATAAAAATACCGCATATATGGAAATCGATTGTTTTTTTTTTAAAGTTATTCAATGTTTACATACCGACATAAAAGATGGCGCACCCTATAGATGTTAAGATAATTATTGCGTTACTTTTTTTAAATACCCATTGTCGTGTCTCGTCGATAAACCCATGTCTCGTCTCAGTATAAATTAAAATTATTCATATTTTTATGTATAATACTCTCTACAATAAAAACATGTATGCTATTTTTACGTCTTTTTTACTCAGCATCATCAAATAGTGAAAAACAAAAAAATCACAATCTTCTGAATACTCATGCGCTTTAAAAGCTACATTGTGCGCATGTGCCGCGGCGACACACGCTCACTCTTACCAGGTCTATAAATATGAAACCGGAATTTTTGTTTAGAAAATACACGTTTATTCTATGAAAATGATAAAAAATATTTTATTTGAAGTATTGCCCATCGCTAGCTATACATTTTTCCCACCTGTCTGACAATTTGTGGATGCCACGCCAAAAATACTGTTGCTCTTTTGAGGCAAACCAGTCATCGAGCCATTTTCGTACATTTTCGTAAGAAGTAAAGCGCTGCTCAGCAAGTGCGTGTCCCATCGATGCAAATAAGTAGTAATCGTATTTCCCAACTAAACGCCTCAATTGTTTCCTTGACCAGTTTTGCTGTGTGTGATGGTGCATTGTCATAAAGCAAAATCACTTTGTGTTGCCTTTTTTGATATTCTGGTCGTTTTTCACGCAAAGCTTGATTCAAATCGATCATTTGTTGTCGGTAGCGTTCAGTATTAACGGTTTCGCCGGGTTTTAGCAGCTCATAATAGATCACACCCTTCTGATCCTACCAAACACAGAGCATTGTCTTCCGTCCATAGCGATTTCGCCTTCAGTCGATGTCGATCGTTCGCCTGGAGTTACCCATGATCTTTTACGCTTAGGATTCTCAAAATATATCCACTTTTCATCGCCAGTCACAATTCGATGGAGAAATGATTTTCTTTTTTACCTGGCGAGCAGCATTTCGCAAGTGGTTTTTCGGTTTCCCTGCTGTCTTTCATTCAGTTCGCGTGGAACCAGTGCTGCCGGAAAGCGGCCGCAGCAGCACGACGCACACAAGCGCATGCCCGTGTACGTGTGAGCGCCCGAGCTTGTGGAGCATCGGACAATAGAAGGAGACAGACATATGGCTGTCTGTCTCTTTCGCTCTCGCTCGGCTCGGGCTGCTCGCGCTACTCGAGCTGTTGCACGATACATTTAACTCTGACTGAGACGAGCGCGTAACGTATGTTAATTTGCGGTCGATGATAATTCGAATCCACGCAGTGACAAATTTTTTTTTCAGTAATTATTGCATTTTACGATTAATTAATTATTGTTATTTTATATTTTACATAATTTTGCTATTTCTTGTTTTATTATGTATGTGATACGGGCCATGTTATGGTATACCTCATAAAAACCGTATCAGTACTATTGCTGCAAAGAATGGACTATAAAATGGTTGCTTAAAAAATTTGAGACAACGAGAACTCGAACTGTCGTCGGCCGCGGATGAGAGATATAACGCGCACGCTTCACTGATTATCGTTGTTAAGCTGCATTAGCAAATTAAGATACCCAAATTTGATTGAAAGCTTCTGAAAACTAAAAATATTACAGTTTATCCAACTAACCGTGTTAACGATTGCTGGAAGAATTACTAAAAGAACGCAATCCATTTTTGGCCAACGTGTACATTATTTTCTTCTTTAGTATATATATATGTTTGGCAATATACTTAATAATTTATTAACACGAATTAAATGAAAGCAACGTTATGTTCTTTTTAATTATATACATGTGTTTGTTATAATATCGCATAAATGTACGACGTACATGTTGTTGCTCGACGGAAACCGCGAGAAGGTGGTGGTTTCTTCCATCATCAAGAAAATATTAATAATTGTTGATTATAATAAAGCAAATACGATAAAAAAAACGACTAAGCACAACCCAACAAAGACCAACTAACAGTAATAGAACACCAATCTTTTAATTTCCTACTTAACAGTGTAAATATAACGTATATAAGTTTCACGTATAACGTTCTGATTATAACGTATATGTAACATCACATCACATTATCAAATAGGAAAGTATGACATTGATGCTATTACTCTTATTCGATGTTCGCTGGAAATTGTAATGTATATATACATACGTAATAAAACAAGAAATAGCAAAATTATGTAAAATATAAAATAACAATAATTAATTCACCGTAAAATGCAATAATTGAAAAAAAAAAATTTGTCACTGCGTGGATTCGAATTATCATCGACCGCAAATTAACATACGTTACGCGCTCGTCTCAGTCAGAGTTAAACGTATCGCGCGACAACCCGAACAGCGCGAGCAGCCCGTGCCGAGCGAGAGTGAAAGAGATAGACAGTCATATGTCTATCTCCTTCTATTGTCCGATGCTCCACGAGCTCGGGCGCTCACACGTACACGGGCTTGCGCTTGTGTGCGTCGTGCTGCTGCGGCCGCTTCCTAGCAGCCTGCGTGGAACCCATTTTCCTATCTTCTGGATCTTTCCCATGACTTTCAAACGTATGGAGATGGCTTCTTGTGTCACATTTAATCGATCCGCGAGTTGTTCTTGCGTTTGAGCGTCATCCTCATCCAACAATGCTTCCAATTCGCTGTTTTCAAACTATTTCGGTGGTCTTCCACGTTCTTCGTTTCTCACGTCAAAACCGCCACTTTTGAATTTTTTAAACCAAGCAAAGCACTGTGATTTACCAAGAGCATGCTCACCGTAAGCTTCGACAAGCATTCGATGCGATTCTGCAGCAGTTTTCTTCAATTGGTAACAGAAAATCTATGCTGTCCGTATAACGCTAAATTGCTGATTGTCCTTACCATCTTCGAATTTCATGCACATAACTTGTTAGTTGTAACTTTTTACACCGAAGCAGCGCTTTAAAGGCTACTCCGAAATTTCCTAGAAGTAAGTATCTTATAGTTCTCGCCGCATGGCAGCACTTACCGGCTCCTAGCTAGCGGGTTCCCCCTCCGGGTTCCCCCACTTCAAGTACGTAGGCGCAAGCCTGCTATAAATAAGCCATGCACGCCCCGGCAGAACGTCATTTAAATTTAAAAGTTGTAACACACACATATATATATATATATATTGTGAATAAAATTCTTCATTTAACGTAAATCCAATCATTAAAGATTTATCCCGTGACATCCGCAAATCGTAGTTTCCAGACACAAAATTCTACATGATCAACGCTATTACAAACTATGCTGTTGTATGAAACTTGTATTGTTGTGAGTTGAAAATCTTTGTCAGAGATGTCAACAAGGCGCCAATGACGCGATTTGACGGTAACTACATTCACAGCTAGGGCCATCTATGGGCAAATTCCGGTTTCACATTTATAGACCTGGTAAACTTATGAGCAGACTAGCGTGTATCCGTATAAGCTGAACCGCGCCCGCGCAAACGTCTAATAAGCTTATAACGATGTTCGGGTACGCGCCGCCCTCGACGCCGCCGCCCGCCTGGGTAATACGCTTATTATACCACTTGGTATATGCGATTCTGCATTTCGATGGTCTACCATATTCACCGTCATCATTATCAATCGTATCGTCGATTTGTCACGCTTCATAAGTAAAAATAATGGGTGTACGCCGGAAACACCCGTCGACGTCGTTGATTTGTAGCCCCACCGGATGTGGGAAAACAGTTTTTGTGAGAAAATTTCTGAAGTTTCTCAATTCAATGAGCAACATTGAATTTAACCGAATTAAATTTTATTATGGAGATACTCTCGATTCTGATATCGTTGCTCTGAATAACACATGTGAACAACAACCATCGTCATCGTTCATTACTAAGGCCAGCAGTAATAAAAAATCCAAAATTCAAAAAATTGAATTTAACGAAGGTCTACCGCCACAGGAGGATTATTCAAGCGATAATAACTTGAAACAATTGGTTATCATCGATGATTTAATTCGCGAATCCTCAAATAATACAACTGTCGACCTTTTCACAAAAGGTAGCCATCATAAAAATATTAGTGTGATTTTTATCACACAAAATATTTTCCATCAGGGGCATGGACAAGGTGATATATCATTAAACGCCAATCGTATGGTGATATTCAAAAATCCACGTGATCGAGCACAAATTACACATCTAGCGAAACAAGTATACCCCGAGAATCCATGATTTCTAACCGAGCCATATCACGATGCTACCGTACAACCATACGGTTATCTACTCTTGGATCTAAAACAATCGACGATCGATTATTGTCGATGTCGTATAATGATATTTCCCGATGATCCACGAATGTTGGTCTACATGCCGCAAAACACTCGTAAACGTATTTAATTGGAAGCACAAGTAGATACCACATCAGTCGGTAATGGATATGAGCCGTGTACGCATCATACAAAGACTTGGGCTTTCAATGAATCCATCTCCTGTAAAACTGTAATAATGAGGAATAGCAACACGGCGAAGAAAAAGAAAAATACATTATTAATCATCCTCGTAATGGAGCAAGCGAAAAAAAATGTTTTTAGTGCCAATGTCCGAGGTAAACGATGGAAATAGTGATGCAGACGGTCGTTAGGATGAAATACCTGAGGTCGGTTCTGGGAACAATCATGCACCAGCAGCTAATGAGAAAACAGTGCAGACCCAAGGTAATCCAAGTTTCAAGACTAGACACTGAGCTATACAAATATTTATTATAAAACAAGTATGCTAAAGACGACGCTAGTAAATGGAAAGAGTATTTACAAGTGTTGCAGTGTTATCGATATGTGGTTGGTACGAAAAATGAATCGTTTTCACCAGCGCTTCCATCACTGCCTGAAACATCGTCTGAGGTAGATAATACAGAAGCCACGAGTGATGCTGACATCGTTCGTAGCGTTCCAAATATGTATAAACGCCGAGCGACTGCGCTATTAAAGTTTCTACGACAACCCACGAGTGATGAATTAAAAAGCATAAGATTGGACAAAAAAGGATGTGTAACAATAGACAGTATCCTCATTCCAAATTCTAATATTGTAGAACTTATAAACGATGCAGTACGAGCTAGAACAAACTTTAAAGCAACAGGCAGACGCGAGTTTATCGTTTGTCTACGAACAAAGAGCGTTCCGCGTGAATTCATAGAAAACAGTACATTGTGGGATTTAGGCATATTTAGAGGTACTAGAAGTACCAAGAAAATATAATCAGATATTGCAGTATAACGGCACATATTCCATGAATGTGGATGCGATCGGTGATAATTCCAACGACGACTTCGACGACCGCGACGATATACACCCTGGGAATACTTCTTCAAAACGTCGGAAAACAAAATTGATAAAAGTGATTGAAAAGTGGATAAAGATTTAGAACAAGTTATACAACGACCGATGAAAGATGACCTTCGAAAAAGTGTACTATGATCCACCGCATCCAGCTGGAAACGCTGGTGCGCGACGCTTAATCAGTAGCAAAAATAAAGCAGACACCGTGTATGACTGGCTGACTCAGCAGGATAGTTATACCATTCATAGACCGATGCACCGTGTGTTTCCACGACTGTATTACAATGTTACAAATATTGTCGATGTCTGGGAGGCCGATCTCGTGGATCTACGGTCAATGAGAAGCTATAACGACAACATCTCCTACCTGCTTATGGTAATTGACCTTCTCAGCAAATACGCCTGGGTCGAACCCTTGCAGGACAAAACTGTGCACGAGGTAACAAAGGCATATAAACGTATTCTCGAGCGTAACGATGGTCGTGCACCTGTTTCACTACAAACCGATCGCGGAAAAGAATTCCTCGGTGGTCAACTCCAAAAATTTCTCAAAGATAAAAACATATAATTTCGCGTTGCTCGTAATCCGGATGTAAAAGCCTCGATTGTCGAGCGTTTTAATCGCACTCTCAAGGAGCGGATGTGGCGTTTCATCACACTATAAATATAAACCCGGAGATTACGTTCGAATCAGTAGAATTAACGGCACCTTCGAATCGAGAATTGACGAGAAAAATTGGAGTGAAGAAATTTTCCGTGTCAAGAAAGTTTTACATCGGCAGTGATTGTATGTGTATGTGTTGTGCGATCTCGAAGATGAAACTATCGATGGTTTCTTTTACCCCGAAGAATTGACGAGTGTTCATGAGAAGCGTGTGGAGAAGAATGAAGAATTCAAGATTGATCAAGTTTTACGAACAAAAGGACACGGTGCGAAAAAACAATTTCTCGTGAGTTGGGTGGGATATCCGGCAAAATTTAACTCATGGATACCAGGGTCAAACGTTCACGGTCTCGAATAAACGATATTTTGTCCAAAATGCATGACGAGGATCATTTTTTTCTTGTTCTACCGAGCAACAGCAGTATGAAATATTTTCCCGAAAATACAACACATTTTACAACGCAATTGCCGCGTGAAATATTGTTAAAGGATCGTCGCGTTGTGGGCTCATCGGAAATTCATAGGTATATGAATTGTACAATGACACATTTACAAGAACCAGATATGATAATCGGTTGGGTGGTTTGTGAGAATAAAGAAGTTACTACAAACCGAATACCTCGAGGTTTGTACAAAAATCATGAGGACATTGTGGAAATTATCAATGATTTACCGGGGCAGCGAGAAGCATGCAAAAAAATTGTAAATGTTGAAAGGGCCAAAGTGTACGTTGCCCTCGAAACTGAGATAACATAGTCGTGCCCTGAGCCTCTAGGCTTCCCTGAGGTATTACGAATAAGCAGTAAAATTGCGCGCATACTGGGCTTCGAGAAACACGAAGAACTACCGCTTGACCGAGAAACCCCAAGGGGTCTTTACCTGCAGCTTATGCGAGGCGTTCCACACGAAGGACGTGTACCCGCCTATGTAAATAGGTCTCTACCTGATCAGCTTTTTGTCTACACCAATATTTGTGTACCGTACACGGTAGGTGATGCACAGACAGCGCTACTCAGGATTGTAAATTTGAATACAAAAAACTACACGTATGGTACAACGCAAGTAAAATGTTTCTCATCGTCAAATTAGATAGGTTTACTCAACAATTGCTTCAGGACGATTACGGTGGATATAAGAGATCAACTGGGTAATCCTATTGCATTCGAGTATGAAACGTTAACGCTCACGCTTAATTTCAAACGAGTCAATTAGACAATATGTGTGCTCATTATACGACGTATTATGAGAATCAAATAGAGCGTGGAAACAGTTATATAGGTAACGTGTTTGCGGGCTCCCCGCATCAGCGCGGTCGCCGTATCGGTATTTTTCTTGAGGGTCTATCACGAAGTGCTTTACCAGTGCTGACCAGAGGTGCTAAAGCTATAGGGAAAGAAGCCATTCGCACGTGCTTACACGTTGTCGAGGATGTAAGCGGCCACAAATTACCATTCAGGGAGTCATTGCGTCGCCGTGTAGCCGAATCTCGAGATAATTTACTACGAAAAGCCAATAAAATATTTCGCTTTTCATGAATGGTTCAGGATATAACGCTGTAGGCACAGCGCGCATGATGCAGTCGTTAACGGGACGGCCGCCTACGAGGACGAGGAAAAGGCGTACTAGTATTTCGAAAAAACCGCTAGAAATAAAGAAGATGAAGAAGAAGAAAAAGTTAACGAGACGTAGACGCATTGCAGCAAGGAAACATCGCGGTGTCGCGAAGAATAAAAAGAAAAGGATAACAAAAAGAAAGAAAGGTGTCGAAAGTAGTAAGCAGAAACGAGCAAAGAACAACGATATTTTTGGAGGTGTCTAACAATGTCGTTTTTACACTTACACTTGTTTAAGTGCATAAAATCGGAGTTCGACTTATTTACCGTACCTCCAACGCAGACGGCTATAGAAGCATCACAATGGATACACTACAAGCCCTTGTCGTCCCTCACGGATGACGGAACCCTGGAATTTGTCATACCTGGCCACGGTAAAGAATACTTGGACCTAGCTCATACAATGATTATTGTAAATGTTAAGGTTATTCCAACAGCTGAATCACAATACAACGTAACACCTGTTTCTTTCTGCATAGCCTTTTTAATCAGGTGGACGCATATTTTAACCAGAAACTCGTGGCACTCCCAAACAATGCATACCCCTACAGAGCATATATTGAGACGTTATTCAATTACGGACCGGCTGCTGAAAATTCTCACTTAATGACCGCACTATAGTACGCTGATACACCCGGTACGTTTGACACTATACCAGGTGCATAGAATAGCCCTAATATCGGTCTGAATAATAGTGAAGAGTACATCCAGAATGGTTGGTCTTTAGATATGATTGGACATTTACACTGCGATGTTTTTAATCAGGATAAATTTGCGGTGTGAAGTACGGTTACGACTTGTACGCTCAAAAGACGATTTTTGTCTTATGGAGAGTCCTATGGCTGGTGTGTCACATAAACTACATATCACCGAGGCTACATTACTCGTCCGTCAAGCAAAAATTGCACCAGGCATGCTGATAGCTCAAGCCAAAATGCTTACAAAAACAACCACCAAGTATCGTATAACAAGGGTTGAGGTTAAAGCTTTTACGATGCATAGCGGTATCATTGGCGATACTCAGAATAATGTTACTCTAGGCCAATTGCCCAAATGAATAATTCTTAAGTTTGTAAATAACCGAGCATTCAATGGCAGTATAACGTTAAATCTGTTTAACTTTAATAATCATTCGATAAATGTCCTCTCTCTGTACGTCGATTCTCAACAAATACCTACCAAAACTCTTCAACCGGCGCTTGGTGGTAACGAAAACTGGATAGATAGTTATCACACGCTCTTTAGCGATACCGGTATACACTTTCAGAATAAGGGCCTAGATATTGTCAGGGACGACTATCCCAAAGGCTACTACTGTCTGTATGTCTTTGATTTGACACCCGACTTATCAGCAAGTTGCTTCGGTCACTGGAATCTCGTAAGACACGGCAGTGTAAGGATCGAAGTACGGTTTGATGTGCCTCTGACATTTACATTAAATTGTGTGGTATACGCCGAGTATGATAATTTTAGTGCGTGAGAGGGCGCCACACCCGACACTGTAATATTTGAACTCGTCTACGCAACCACACCTGGTATCAGTCTACATAAAACCCTCATAATGGACGTTATAGTGGACATTCAAGCACTATACGATGCAAACAACCATTTTCTACCAAAGGAGATAGCTGTGACGACTCTTCAAGAAGAACTTTACGGTCATTGGCTTGGCGAACTACCATATGACTTTGGTGAGCTACCAAAGAGCGTACGTAGGAGTAACAATAAACTAACGTGTTTTCATCATGGATTGGAATGGCTTGACCGTGATACACCGTTGAAAAAAATCTACGCCAATCTACGCTTCATGTGTCGTTATGCCTTACGTATTTACACAAGTGGCTTGCAGAAAGCGGAGAGTTTACGCGACGTTCTGAGGCACGAAATCATCAATCTGGAAGAATATGAAGGTCCATCGTTAAAAAAAATATGCGTATCAACAACGTTTACTGTATTCATCATGGTATTTCGAAAGAAGACGATGTAAATTGTGCTCTAAATGACGAGGCAAATATACGTTCGTGGCTCCAGTTTAAGGAGCTCGACGCAATTAGCCCCATTTATTCACAACCTATCGATAAGTCAATATCTTTAAAAAATCAACAAAGCCAACCGAACAACGAAGCATCAAAATGAGGAAAATACTCTCGGTAAATCACAAAGCGTAGAGTATATGTTCAACGATATTACACTATCGTGCAACAGTGATAAGTCGCCGTTGCACGGAGGAACTGTACCGGCTAACAATGAAATAACTGTACTTTTCCGTGGCAGAGAAAATCAAGTAGTCTCACCGACTGCTAAACAACCGCCATCACCCCCGCGTAACATGCACAAACACCAGCCAAAGCAACCACCGCGCAACCTTCATTATCATCAACAGAAGCAGCGTCAATCATACTCTAAGCGTCAACAGCAGTTGTATAAACAGCATGAACAGCCTGCAGATATTAGACGTTCTACAACGAATATCTGCTCAGACGAGAGGAGTATTCCCGGCCGATCGCATCTCGAGTCCCTGGTCAGACGAGCATAACCTACTTGAGCGACACTGGGTTGCCACTTACGTTGATAACATGGACATGGAATGTTTTTCGATAGTTATGGATTCCCCCCACTCGTTAACCAACGCCATAACCGTATACGCAGAAACTGTCGAAGCTACGAGTGGAACACGTAGCCCCTACAATCATTCAAGTCTCAAGTACGCCGCGAATACTGTATTATGTTTCTAGATTTCATAGCTCGTGGTTATACTCGGGATAATTTTCATTAAAATTTTACGACAAACAGAGTGAAAAATGATCGCATAGGTGCACAATACTACAAACGAGTAAAATATTCAATTCCCAAAAAGAAACGTGTAAAAAATGTAAAACACAATAATATAAAGAGCTCCGGTTGGAATACTCGTAAAAACATATGTATACAAACTTGTACATATCGTTTTGGATGCTACTTGTGAATTACTATAAATAAATTCGAAACTTTGAATTTCCTGTCTTATTATTAATGGAAAGTACTCCCACAATCTCACATACACATTTTCATATTTAACTATGATGGCCATCAAAGAGTCACCAGATGTATATATAATCGTAACAGCTGTGAAAAAAATTAGTTAAAAAGGAAACGTCGTGGTGAAAGTATCTCTCTGGCTTTCTTTCCAACCATAATGCATACTATTGATATCATAGTATACTTGTGATCGACTGCTGCAAAGATCCACTGGACTTCACCAAAGCGGATCTCGCGTACATATCGAAACCGCTGCTGTCGAACCATTGAGGGGGAAAAATATATATTATGTATGACAAACTACCGGATCACCTTAAGGTTCACCGCGAGGTCTGCTTGTACATGCCGTGCGATGTACATTACAACAAATCGGGTACGAAAACACATATTGACGGTCTACCACCAGCTCGCAGTAACTGCACCAGATGTCATTGAAAATTACGAGTAAACAAGAATAATGCCAGCACGTTTGTTATACGAGAAGGTTAAAATAAAACAGTTTTTATGAAGCTGAAAAAATAATGAGCGTTTTCACTTACCATTATTAAAAATAGTAGTTTAAATTAAAAAAAAAAATTTAATTAACAAAAATTTTAAAAAGGCTATGGAGGGGGCTCGGTTATCGACGACGGGCATGTTTAACCGGTGGATGCGTACACAATATAATTTACCGTAAGACCCAATCTACTTATCTTCCGTAAGTCCCAAGTCTGCTCTAGTGATGGTTGGTTACATACCAACGATTGATAACCGATTTACTTTACCGATCGCTGATACATTTTCTACTTATCCGGCTGCCAACATTTTATCTGCTTTATCGACTGTCGATAATATGATTACCAATAGTAATTGGCGCAATTAAATATTGGTAAAAATTCGCCAGATGACATGGGGAGCAAGAACCCATCAAAACACTGGGATAGGTGGTCTGAAGGTGGGGACTGCTGGGGGACGAATCAAGAATGGGGGTAGCGGTGGTCGGGGTTGTGGGGGCCCAATCAGGAACGGGGGTGGCGTGGTCGGGAGCAGACACGCTCATTCCGCCTTAAAGGACCCACCAATATGAATGCAGCATGGGCGGGGGCGGGGCTGGCCTAAACACGCCATGGCGCCAAGGGGGGCAGGGGGAGCTACGCCCTGTTGTTATATAAAGGGCCTCTTCTACTCATGTCTTTATTTTACGTTGTAATTCACAAGATTTTATATTATTGGTTTCCCGATATATCTCTACATGCTGACCCTAGGAAAAACTATAGATCTAAGTGATGTAATGTATATTTAAACTAATTCTTCACGCATAGTTGCTCTTCTATGCTCTTTGTGTTAATAATTTGGGTTGACATTCTGCTGTTCGAAATCATAGGTAAGTGCTTTATGCATTATTCTATGGGTATGTTATTATGACGTGGCCATGACGGACGGTGTACGTGAGGTAAGTAGTGAGGTTGAGCAGGATCGATAACAGCAACGGCGAGACAGTGCTGGTGTATCTCAGCTCACTGGAAAAAAAAACAGAACCTGATGAGGAATTATACTACTCTGAGGAAATTAAGGATCTATGTGAACCATGATATGTCACGAGAGCGAAACGAGAGATTTACAATAAAACCTTAGTAGAGATGAAGTGGCGGAGGAAAAAAGTTGCAGGGTGAAGTCAGGCTATATGAAACTAATCTTAGATGACAAATCCAGGAAGTGCAACGAGAGAGTAAGTAGACTTCAGATCCCGAATCATAGGAATTGCAGCGAAAAGAGCTATGGGGAGTATATGGGAGTATGGTTATCTGAAATACAGCAATAATTAGGAATCTAAGGGACGTGTTCAGTTTTCACGCTTACCAAGTACACACTCAACTCATGCACACGCTACAGTCACAATCATCTGACGCCTCGCGTCATATGGTATAGCCCGCAGGTATGCTATATCGATTTATCGACCGCGCACTCATGCATATTGTCCATCTGCTCACATCCTCGATCGAAGCTCACTCAAGCGGCCAACGCTGTTAGCGTGGCCCCATCGGCAAGACCACTCATAAGTCTCGCCTTCCATCGCTGACAGCAAGTCACAAGCAAGCTGTGACGCACGTCCGTCTTCTTGATACTCTGCCGCGTGGTCGACGGATGTGGCCATTGTTCTCACTCGAGTCGCTCGCTGTACACGTTCCCGCGTAAAGCTCACGGAGATATTCTCTTGTTCTAATCACTCTAGTGCGGATTCATTTCTGTAGTGTAATACATTCTTGGTCAAATCACCCGTGTTTAAACTCAGTGTTAGTGAAACTCATAGCAGATCATCAGAACCACAGAGCCAATCACATACACGTCAACGGCGTGGTTCGCGCGTTGGCTGCACCGACGCCATTCTGCTCAGCACCGATCATCGGCGTCCGGACTCTCATAGACTGCCGTGTGGCACTATTCGAGCTCTACAATCAGACCTTATCACCAGGATCAACCACACGGAATCACCAAGTCAACTCAGAGGCCTGAGACCCAATCACCAACAGTACATCAACACGCAGGCCAGACCAATCACAGTAATATATTAAACACAATCAACAGGTATTTTTTCATGCAGCCAATGTTACATACTTTCAATAAACGTTGAATTTATTATTGTTAAATTACTGAGTTCATTTAATTAGTTATACTTGTCACCAGGATCCTTAACCTTAATATTCGCATCTGTCACTCGACATGCTACGTGCGAATGCATCAACCCGCTATCCACCAACAGCGTAGTAATACTCAAATGATACAGGTTCACTGTGCAGAGCACTATATTTATTATTATTCATTATGTTTTTACTCAGTCTGACTAGGCGCTGACTTTGCGCACTTGTCAATTTCTGTCATAGTGCGTTGTCGCCTCAGTTAGTGTCTATCTTAGAGGTCTTAATACTTTTGTTGGAACATTATCAAATATTTATGATATACTCATATTCAATATTCATACATTTTTTGGTCCTTCGAGCCGGATATAATGTACTCACATTCATTAACATATATCTTGGTCCTTCGAGCCGGATATAATGTACTCATACTCAATATCATACAGGACGTGATAGAATTTCTGGAGGATTCTACGGTAGTACTTATGCTAGAAACACGGGTCGAAGATAAGGCAACTCATAAATAAATACCAACCTGAATAACGACTTCAAGTGGACAGCAAAAGCAGCAACGAGAGAAGGATCAAAGAAAGAGTAAGGGACGGGCAAGTTAATAAAGTAAATAATGGAATAAAGAAGGCAAGTGCGACTGGCTGTGACTACGCGATATGTGCCAAAGGGAGAGGATGAGCTGGGACAGGTAGAACATGATAACGGTGTGCAAGGATAGGGGTGGCTGCAGTAAGAAAGTATTTAGACTAAATGCTTTTAAGTTGAAATATGTATGACCTAGATAGAGCTCAGTCTTGGACTATGTCATAATGGAAGAGGAGGAAGGGGGGAAGCAGTTTAGAATTCATAGCTAGGATAGAATCAGATTAATTGCCGGTTGTCATCTAATTTGAGGCAGAACTGCAGAAGGAATGAGGAACAAATAGCGAATGAAATACTCACCAAGTTTTTCTTTGGACGGAAGAAAAACAGGAAGAGAGGAGCTACAAAATTTGATCCAAGTAATTAAAAGAGCAGTAAAAAATGCAAACATGAAAAAGATACCGAAAAAGAAAAGAGGATGTAATTGCTTTGATCAAGAGTATGATGAGGAACGAGCAAATGTATGGTAGCAGTTATGTCAATTTATGGAAACGAAAAGACACAGACAGAGATACTTGATTAAGGAGAGGCATGAACTCAAAATGCGGTAGGTGCAATAATGACAAAAATCAGCGAAAAAAAATAGACGAAAGTTGAAAGGAGCAGACACGTGATGGATCTTCGCGAATCAATTAGGGCCTTTTGGCAGGGAAAAATAATCATGGGCGCAGGCATTAAGAAAGAGCAATGGCAAGTGCACTTTAAAACGTTTGTTGGGATGCGGGAAGGAGGAATATAATGAAGTATTGAATAAAGATTTTAAATTGAATCAAATTATTCAAGTCATCTGGCACACGAAAAAAAATAAAGCGCCAGGAGATCAGTCAGATAAAAAACGACAACATTGGTCTGCAGAATTGTTAAACGTAGGTCGTCGATCTCGTATTTCGATCAACTGGGGCAGAGAAACCCGAATTACAATTTTTGTTACCGATTGAGTAGTATCACATAACCTTAAATACAGAAAACAGAGAAACCCGTATTACATCTTACCATCAGATCTTGATCCTCTCTTTAAAACAAGATATGAATGCGCACAAGGACGCTACAGGATTTTGGGCAGAAATTAGGTCTCGCTTGAACCGGCCTTCACCGGTAGGGAGGAGACGTTCACTAACCTTGGAAATTGTAACTAACGGAGAATGTGGGCTCAACAGAAATTCTCCCTCGAGTCAAAATGAATGTTATAAGTATGGTAATATCTGGTTACTCACCGGTTACAGCCGTTCATTGTATTAGGCTGCGTGGTTGAACGTAGAGCGTAGCGGGTATATCCTAATCAATTGTGATGATTGGAATGTTGCTCAGCTTGATGGTTGTACCATGCCTTCGCTAGACCACCTTGGTGAATCGCCGACGGGTCGCCGGTTGTCGTAGAATAGCTACGAGGTTGTTGTTTGGCACTGAAACAGTTGGTTCAGGAACTGGGTGGTCCGGTACGGCAGGTACTGCCGTTCAGGTCTCAGCGATAACGATCGTAGGTCCCACGTATGACACGTTACTGACTATGACCGGTTTTGAAGGAGGCTGTGTCGCACGCGCTCGTTGAGCTACTTTTGCAATGATACGGTTGTTGCCCCTTGGTAAACGACAGTTGTTAATGGGTTCACTGCGGGCGATCAAACCGGTTGCGATTTGCTCCGGTGTGAGCGTGTCTTTGAGGGAATTCACTAGACTCAGTGTTTAACAACGATAGGGTGCACTCAACGGATCTGATATTTGCGGCCTCCGCGTCGTCTGGCCATGAATGTTCTATGACGGTAGAAGAAGGAGGTATGAGATGGTGGAACTAGGACGACGATTGTTGAATTTAACGAGTTATAGACCTACAAGCTGGATCTCCCTCCGACCAAGCACATCATACTATACCACTAATCGTGCGTGTATTCCGCAAGGATTCTGCACAAAAATGATCAGCGCAGTATGTGGGGCCAAATTGACGGCTCGTCACCTTCCCAAACGTGTTAATCCGTTGTAAAACACGTTAATAGACAAATTTAAAATCACTCTCCGAATGTCGCGTGAGACTGATGCCCGATGACTCGATTAGTTAATTAGACCGGAAAGACTAAGGAAAGACTGACCCAAGCTGTTCTGCTTTGCTGGCTTAAATATAATTCTACTGTGCATCTTTGACTCGTGGTGGGAGTAATAATTCACTCACGGTACTTCAAGGTGGCTGCAAGGTTATTGTGGTAGTTTTGGTTACATAGGAGCCCTTATCGGTTCCGACTACATCAATGGTATTAGGTCAGCTGACAACAAAATTCCTTACCGTGGTTGTTATGGAATCATACAGGCATAAGTCCTCCTTAATTCTAAGCGGGGGTTGCAAGGGAATGATCGACGGTAGACGCAGATACGGGTGAACCCCCTTAATTCGCTCCCAATAGTGGGCAACCACTGAACCACAATTATTTATCAGCACAGTGGTTTGGCACTCCTTGGATTTGAGCAGCCAAGGGTTGTGGATTAAGGATAGTTCTATAGCCAACCTTTTCCACTTTTGGTTTTCAAGTTAATGCAACGAGTATAAATCGATCGAGAAGAATGTGCTTCGACTATTTGTATCTGCGTTCCTCTCATTGCACTCCCCACAGAAAATTTCGTATAGGTATGTAATATGTTAGATCTATGTCTGCGTACCTAAATATAAATGTTTATGAGTGCTTAGATAGTAAAATCCATCATCATCATCATCATCATCATCATCATCATCATCATCATCATCATCATTATTATTATTATTATTATTATTATTATTATTATTATTATTATTATTATTTTAATTTTTATACAAGGAGTTGCGGAATCTTTTTTACGGATATCCCCCAGCCTTTTGAACTGGGGGGGTATGTGGGACTCCCAAAAAAGTAGGCCTACCCACTAAACCGCCCTCTCCTTGTTGCCCTCCCCCAGACCAGGAACTATTTTCATATTACTTCTGGCTGGGGGTTCTGTCTGTTTTCGTCCGTTCGTCTTGCTGTCTGTAACTTGTAACGTCACGTCGGTCCGTCTGCTCGGTTAGGCGAGGCAGCCATCTACGTTTTTTTGTCGCAGTATCGTCTCTGTATAGGTAGCAACAAATTGCCACCATTCTGTTGAGTGGAGCATCACCTGGACAATGTTGTCCGGGGTGATGCTACCAACAATCGTCTGAAGTTCCAGTTGGGGTCCTGTCCAGCGGTCACACACAAAAAATGTGTGCTCCGCGTCGTCTCGTTCGTGTCCGCAGTACTTACAGTCTGGCGTCCGTACTCTGTTCATGTTGTAAAGGTACCTTCGGAAGTAGCCGTGTCCGGTCAGGAGCTGGGTAACGTAAAAGTTCACGTCCCCAAACTTCCTTCCGATCCACGGTCTCAGGTCCTTTACAAGTCGTCTCGTCAAGTTGCCTGTACGTTCTTCTGTCCATCGGTCTTGCCAAGTCTGTATCGTCCTGTTGCGCTCCGCAATTGCCGCATCCTCCCGTCTTATGTCCGCGCTTTTCCCGTGGATCCTTTTTCGCTCGAAAGCTAGAAGGTCCACGGGGATTACGCCGGCCACCACCAAAACTGCTTGTGCAGATACAGTTCGATAGGAGCAGGCGATCCTCAGCGCACCCCGTCTTTGTACCGTCGTCATCGCGTGGCAGTACTTCTTTGTCTTCAGGGCATCTGCCCAGATCTCCGCGCCGTAAAGGAGGATCGAGTGGGCCGTCGCCATTAAAAGTCGTCGTTTGCCCGGTCTCGGTCCAGTCGTGTTAGCCATCAGGCGGCTTAGGGATGCTATCCTCTCGGCCGCCCTCTGAGCTGTTTTCTGTATATGAGGCCAGAAGGTCATCTTCGTATCCAGAGTTACCCCCAGATACTTGACTTCCCCCCCGGCCACGATTTTGTCCGTCCCGACCAACATAGGAAGTCTCGTCTGTATACGTCTTCTACTAAGGAACGTCAGTTCGGTCTTTTCTGTCGCGAGTTGTAGTCCGTGATCCGTCATCCATCGTCCCACTCGTCGTATTGTCTGGTTCAGTTTTAGCTGTGCCAGATCCGGAGACCGCTCGGTGATCACCGCCGCCACGTCGTCGTTGAAAAGGTACGAGATTGAGTTGACCATCTTTCCATAGAATCCGTTGAAGATTCCAATCCTCTGGATGAACTCGAATCTGACGATACATTTTTATTATGTCAGTGGCGAAGATGTGTCTATGTTGACGGATCCCAATGAGCACGTCCGAAATGTTGAGCAATAAATTCGGTCTGGTGTGCATGATGTCGTTGAGAGATTTTCCTGATGAAGTTGAACTCGACCCATTAAATACAACACGTAATTTTGTGGTAGTGCTGTCTGGTCGGAGAACACCGTGGTGAGGCAAGTAATAATGCTTTTCACTTTTACCTGATTTTGACGCCTTCACCATATGACCGAGTTGCTCATATTCGTCCATGAGCTGTGTATAGAGCTGACCGTATTCAGCATTTTTTGAGATTTTCCGTAAAGTGTGTTGCAGACACTGAAATGCTCGTGAGTGTGAACTTCCAAGATTCGCAGGCGATGATATGAGAGGAAGCCGAACGATGTACCGGCCTGTAGAATCACGCTGATGCGTGTCTCGAAAATGATCCTCGCATGCCTGCTCCTCTGGTGTGAGTTGACTTACTGTGTCCTTTGGTGACTCTTCCTAAATCCAAAATTTCGTTAGCACATTTTGTAATTCCTGATCGTCATGTTGCACCGCAGCATGATGAACAGTGATTGCGTCAGATTGACATGAGTTTGTTCGTCCAATGATGAGCCACCCAAATGTCGATAATTGTGCAATAGGTGCAGATGATGTGCCCTTGAGAATATTTTGTTTAATAACCTGTCCATAAATATCTGCTCCAATTATGATATCGATTGGTCGGGGTGTGAGAAAGTCAGGGTCAGCCAGTTTCAGCTTCACTATGTGAGGCCATGTACGAACTGACGACTCAAAGGATGGCAAGTGAGTAGTAACCGTGTTGAGAATGTGAGCCAGTACCGTGACTTTCTCCTTGGTGTATGTGGAACACAGTGTGAGCTGTACCGAGCCATGTGTCTGCGTTGAGTGCCTTCCACCGACCCCTGTGATCGGAATTGATGAGTGCTTGCGTGTTGCGTTGAGCTTACGAAAGAGTTCTTCCGTAATGAAAGTCAATTCCGACCCAGGATCGATCAGAAGTCTTGCTTGATGAGCTGATACCGATGTGTGTATGTGTGCTAATGCAGTTGCCAATAATGTTGAGCAGTTCCGTGTGAGATGTACCGATGAGAGGACGACCGCGGCGACATCCTATTGTGTTGATTGAGGCAGTTATAGCACAACCTCTCCATGGCTTTCCGTGCTATGATCTTACAGTTGAGTGCGAGCTTCACCTCAATGCTCTGCAAATCATCGGCGAAGTACTCGTGGTCCATGCAGGTCGGAGGCCGTGACCTACTCGACCATGGAACTGAGCGAAGCCATGGAGAGGGAGTTTGCGCCCTCGTTAAGCAGAGCAATGACCGTGTGCAAACGAGCAATCCGGCGCCGCTGCGATTGGACCTTTAGCAGGATCTCGGTTGTCAGTCGAGACGGTGATCGGGTCTTCCTCGGAATGACGCCGGCCCCAGGAACCACCAATGTCATTTTCTCGTCCAGAACTCCAGGTGCCACCCCAGAGTCTTTCGGAGTGCCCTCAGACATTGTTAGTCCTGTTGCACACGGAACAAGTAGAGAAAGTTAGACAGTAACGAAGATTCTCCGCAGAGAAGTACTTTACCCCACTTGCTGCTCCGCTTGACGAGGTGATGAGCCGATGAGGATCCTGCGATGGGCTACGCAGAGTCCTACTCCAGATGAGCCGATGAGCGTATAGAGATGAGAGCGGAAGATAGAAAACCCTGGTCTCTCTTGCTCAAGTCGAGTATCCGGCTCGAAGGACCAAAAATGTTGAGAATCCGTCCGGATGAACCCTGACTGACCTGTGAATATATTGAAACGGGATGAGAACTCACTCAAGGCAAGAGGAAAATAACCAGACACATAGATATTATGCTGAGGAAGCGGTTTATTTCTGCCTTCCTTTGCAGTAGTCAAAATACAATCTTAATATGAGTGCGTGAACACTCCAACTAAAATTTTTGCATTGATTTTGTATTATTTAGAAAATTGTGAAAAATATGAATTTCGAAAACCAAATACAAATTATAAAAGAGATTAACAAATTGAGTTGTAACATGACATAATGTGAGCAGCACACAATTTTGTTAATCGTTAATTATATTAATTAAGCCGGCAAAACGACATGAGGAGAACGTGGTACAGCATGTGCTGCAACGCACGCCACAAGTGAGACCCAGTGCTGATGTACCATTTTCTCCTCTCTGACAGTGAATTAAGACGTAATTATGCCAGAGCACTCTTACCTTGAGCAATGAGTCCTGATGAGATATGTTGAGCGATGCCGATGTAAAAAGGTTGATGTGAAGTCCCAAGAGTCCCGTGGATGCGCGTGCTGTCCAAAAGATGTGTGTCGCAAAAGTGCCAAATTCTGAAGATGGCTGCGAGTATGAAAGTTTCGTTGGGCGCTGGAGTCAGTTGAGCGAGATAGCCGGTGAGCGAAACCGAAGTCAAGCTAGAGAGACATCCTCTCGCTCGACGCGGCGTGCCAACGAGGCGCATCTTCGGCTTCGCGAAGCCCATGCCTCGGCTATCTTCGAATCAACCGAACAACGCGTGCTAGAGCAGCGCAACAGGTAGGCGCACGACGATTATCGATCGCCGTGCGCCAGCTGATTTTCCAACATTATTATTATTATTATTATTATTATTATTATTATTATTATTATTATTATTATTATTATTATTATTATTATTATTATTATTATTATTATTATTATTATTATTATTATTATTATTATTATTATTATTATTATTATTATTATTATTATTATTATTATTATTATTATTATTATTATTATTATTATTATTATTATTATTATTATTATTATTATTATTATTATTATTATTATTATTATTATTATTATTATTATTATTATTATCAGGGGTACAAATTGAAAATGCGGGTTTGATAACAGATGGCGTTACTAACGCTATACGCATCAGGCAGTACTGTGACTATGTTCATGTCAAAGCTACGTCTTATAGCTTTAATTTTCAGTATGTGTCAATTTGTCGCAGTGTCAAATTCATAGTTTTTTTGAGCTCTCAATATGTCGAGTTTCGTGCCAACAAAACAGCATTTGCGGGAAGTTTTAATTTACTTCTTTAATTTGAAGAAAAGTGCTGCTGAAGCACATCGATTGGTCTCCGAGGCTTATCCGAGTCATGTTCCATCGGTTTCAACGTGCGAGAGATGGTTTGTGCGGTTTAGAAGTGGTGATTTTGACGTTGAGGACAAAGAGCGGCCGGGCCAAGTGAAAAAGTTTGAGAATGCTGAATTGGAGGCAATACTCAATGAAGACTCGTGTCAAACTCAACAAGAGCTCGCAGATTCATTGGGAGTGACACAACAAGCCATTTCCCATCGTATAAAAGCCCTCGGAATGATCCAAAAGCAAGGACATTGGGTGCCGTATGAGCTGAAGCCGAGAGACGTCGAGCGCCGTTTTTTTGCATGCGAACTGCTGCTCGAACGGCAAAAACGGAAGGGTTTTTTGCATCGCATTGTCACTGGTGATGAAAAGTGGATCCATTACGATAACCCGAAGCGCAAAAAATCATATGGTTACCCCGGCCATGCATCATCATCGACGGCCAAACCAAATATTCACGGCGCCAAGCTCATGCTCTGTATTTGGTGGGACCAGCTGGGTGTGGTGTATTATGAGCTATTGAAATCGAACGAAACCATCACAGGAGCACTATACCGAACTCAATTGATGCGTTTGAGCCGCGCACTCAAAGAAAAACGGCCACAATACGAGCAAAGACACGACAAAGTAATTTTGCAACATGACAACGCTCGGCCACATGTTGCAGCGCCGGTCAAAACATACCTACAAACGCTGAAATGGGAAGTCTTACCCCACCCGCCGTATAGCCCAGATATTGCTCCTTCCGATTACCACCTTTTCCGATCGATGACACATGGCCTAGCTGACCAGCGCTTCCATTCTTACGAAGAAGCCCAAAAATGGGTCGATGACTGGATAGCAGCCAAGCCGGCCGAATTTTTTCGCGACGGTATCCGTAAATTGCCAGAAAGATGGGAAAAAGTTGTGGCTAGCGATGGACAATACTTTGAATAATTCATTTGTTACCATTTTTTCAGAATAAACGTTCAAAAATAGAAAAAAATCCCGCATTTTCAATTTGTACTCCTGATATTATTATTATTATTATTATTATTATTATTATTATTATTATTATTATTATTATTATTATTATTATTATTATTATTATTATTATTATTATTATTATTATTATTATTATTATTATTATTATTATTATTATTATTATTATTATTATTATTATTATTATTATTATTATTATTATTATTATTATTATTATTATTATTATTATTATTATTATTATTATTATTATTATTATTATTATTATTATTATTATTATTATTATTATTATTATTATTATTATTATTATTATTATTATTATTATTATTATTATTATTATTATTATTATTATTATTATTATTATTATTATTATTATTATTATTATTATTATTATTATTATTATTATTATTATTATTATTATTATTATTATTATTATTATTATTATTATTATTATTATTATTATTATTATTATTATTATTATTATTATTATTATTATTATTATTATTATTATTATTATTCGTATTATTATTATTGTTGTTGTTGTTGTTTTTGTTGTTGTTGTTGTTAATATTAATAATAATTTTAGTAGTGAAGTGAAATCATAATTAATAGTATTTATATTATAGTAAGCAGAGCAGTATACGGGCACCGCAGTGACCCAACGCATTTATAAAAATAATATATTCACATGAGGACGCTGGACGTTACACCCGTTATCTCTCATACACATGGCCTCACAGTTTGTGTATAATTTCGCGTTAAGGGGAGGTGAAAGCTGCATGAGTACGAAAGAGATACAACTAGTATGGCGCTCACGGCGGAGTGAAAGAAAAACAACACATCTGTGTAAGTAGAGTTTTCACCCCCCTTCAGGCGAGGCTAACCATGTCCTCTGTCACTCTCGACAATCAGCATAGGTCCGATCTCTCTCGAACTCAGCAGTTGTTTTCTAGTCCTTTTTCGCGAATCGCATGTATGACGGTCTATTTCCGATCAAATAATACTATAAGTATTTTAATTCAAGGCAGCTTAAAATTAAGTATAGTGACGGATGCTATCAGTAATGTCATGTTTTATGATTCGTAAATCGCTAGCCTCAGTATTTAGTTTCTTAAAAAATGACATCCATTAATTCATCTGAAACGCAATTTTATTCTTTATCGACAATGCAAAACAGACAGGTACATCGTCAAAAGGGATAGTTGCTGTATGCATCAACTTGTTAGAAGTTGCATTTGTACCAATGCCCGGAGTAGTAGACGACCATATGCTACTTGACGTTATCTTTGTAAATAACACATTTATTTGACGTAGATAATCGTTATTGTATGGGCGGATTTTTTATATATGATCCTCATATATATTCTTTGCTTACCCACATTTTGTAGTGTACGTGCAATCCAAAAATGTTATACAATAAATATAAATCGACACGTGTCGATGTAATCTATGTAGTCTATACTTTCTAAGCCTGTGGCGATTTTTCTTCTTCATCTCCATTATCACATGTTTATTGAGTTAAAGGGCGGCCGCTACGCGCGCGAGCATCACAGACTTTCCGCATATAGCGCATATACCTCTATCTATGAGGCAAACGGCCTTTGCATGCGTACGTGCGGCAGCGTATATCTACATAGAGTCCATGGGCGTGTTTAATAAAATGTATGTTCTGCAATCGCAAAAATCGTCGAAAACGACATAAAACGTGGTTGGATTCGATTCATTCTGGTCCCGTTGTATAGAGTAAAATCGAAATTGGTAATAAGTTTTCCCTAGAAATGAGTATACAATGTTTATTACCCGTAATTTATTGTACTTAGAAATGTTATAAGCACCCAACACGGAATAACGTTTACTGTTATGGAAGAAATTAACTTGACTTGATATAGAACGGATTATAATGTTATTGTTAAGGAAGAAATGTAATTGTCTAGTGATTCTAACGAGTCTGTAAATGAGCCCTCCATGGGCTTAAGGGGTTATACGCAGTTATGAGCCAAAAAAAAGACGGTTTTTCAAGGACTTATCCTGAAGAGACTTTTGAATTTATTAATTAAAAAATTTTTGTGGTTATAAAAGCATCCTTCAAGAACGTAAACAAATTTTTTATTTATAAAAATGTTGATTATAGAGGGCGCTGCAGGCGATTTCCGGAACCTCCTCTAAAAAAAGACGATTTACGGTGAACATCGTAACTCAAGATTGGATTATCTGAAATCAAAAAACCAAACAAATTTCGTTAATATATTAGATTATCTAGTAATTAATCGTTCGGCTAATCAAAATATTGAATTTTCACAAAATGGCGGCTTTTCAAAAAAATGTTTTTATTTTTTATGTAAAATTTGGCCTTAAATTGTTTATAAAATGGAAAATAAGTATCGGATTGACAAAAGAAACGATTAATTACTAGAAAATGTATCTGAGAAAATTGTGTTAAAATTTTAGACCGATCGAACAAGCCGTTTTTGAGATATCGTGTTCACCGACTTGAAAAATGATGTTTTGAGAAAAACGCGTTTAAAGTTTCAAAACCGATTCGTACATAGAAAAATTTTTTTTTTTTTTTTCAACTTACATGGTGTCGTCTATTCCAGGGCTATATAATAAAACCTCCATTCCTTCAGCAGCCTCCAGCAATTCAATTTGGTGCTGTCTTCGAGCCATCCTTCCCTTTCGTGTCGCTTCGTGCGCTCTGCGCTCGGATAGCGTAACGCGCTCTTCGTCCTCCTTTTGTACATATGCATGCGCATTGGGCCCTAAAGACAGTCCCATTGCATTCATATGGTACAAAAGTGAAATTGAACCTTCGTTAAACATACCGGCGGCAATATTTGCGGCCATTTCAACAATTTTTGAGCCACTCGGAATGATTTTCGGCGTAATTTTCCAGATGATTTGGTTGTAACTCTCGTTATTATTTTGTGTAAAGCCGCCTACACATCGTTCCAATAATGTCTCGCTGCTGAGGTCTTCGTAAATTGGACGCACAGTTTCAGCAACATCCGTGGGTAATGGCTGGTAATCGTGCTCAAATTCAGTCAGTTTTGAATTTTTTCGCAGATGCGCTGAAGCTGCTTTCGTCCGTCTCAGCTTTATTCGGATTAAACACGTTTTTCCGTTTTCGATTTCTTGATTTGTTCGCGCTTGTAACAGAACGCCGTTCTCTACTTACTTTCATATTGAATTATTATACTATAATTCACAATTATCTTAGAAATCCGAACGAAATATTGCAGAAAATACGGAAACGAACGCACGACTTCACTGCTTGCCTCGGCTGTATATACTGAATAAGCGTCTAGAAACCGTTGAATTTTGCTCTCAGGTACAAGGAAAACACTACTACACTCTCACACAATGTATAAGAATACAATACACAGGTATATAAAAGAAGCAATGGTCCAGGTAAACAGCTACCGCTTGATCCTCTGCCCCACCTACTTTCAAACGCGCCGAGGCGTCTCTACATATATAGGTATAACTCCGAAAGTATTGCTCGGATCGACTTGAAATTTTGTGTGTATACTTTTGAATATATGTACATTACAAAAATGCAATAAAAAAATGGATTTTTTGAAAATCATAACTGCGTATAACCCCTTAAGACTCTGCCGAGTCTTGAAATACGGAACGGATAATCGTGTTATAATTAAGGAGGAAATGTAAATGCCTCGTGATTCTAACAAATCTCTAGATATGGAGGGCCAAGAACGAAATAAATGCGGGATAGAGGTCGGGAGTACAAACATATTTACAAACATAGTGATTATGCGACCATTGTTGAATAATAAATTGAGAGGAAGCGTATACATCGGCCGACGTGTAGCCGCTACTTCTCAACGTAGCTGTAGTGGCGGACGTTGCGGTGTAACGGTATTAACTCGTTATCATTAATCTTATTGGGCTAGAGAGTCTAGGGTTCAGACTCAATGGGGAGGTAATTAATTCAGGCCTTCTGTAATAGGTAAAAGTAGGGCTTATTCATGAAAAACAGTGCAAATTTCGATGCAGGCTCGTGAAGAATAAATCGTCATATAACTCGACATTAATCCCCTTCATCGCTTCTCTTCGACTTTTAGCCTCGATTTACTTTACAAGTGTTCTGCAGTGTTCTCGCACGCTTCTATAATCATGTACACAGGCACAGATTTTCGTTCACTCGGGCACTATATTACCCCTCCTCACTCGTCTAACAGACGGTCGCCATCCGTCACCAGCAGCTAGCTCGCTCTTACTTGGTTGTCGTTCCTACAGTCTTCGCCAGTGATGCCAGACTGAGGGCAGTGATACCAAACGGCTAGATAGCGTTATTATCTCACTGCCCCTAGCACACTGCCCGAGCGAAGTACCCATGGAGAAGGCGGATACGTTGTAGCTTGTCCCGCTGGCGCTTTCCGCTATCTTGCTCGCTACGCTCCGCCTACTTCGCACAGCACACTGCGTCGCCTTATGTTAAGTGAGTGTCAGTAAATATTATTTAATAAATATATGTATATTTATATAATATTATATGCTATTATATATACATAAATAAATTCCACGACTTAAGGTAGTTCTGCCGTGAAAGCGTTTTGAACTGTAATTCCTCGATTTTTCTATGTACTTAACTTTAATTAATTACAGAGATGTTAGCAAAATTTTTAATTTGGTCGCGGGCTATTGGAAAGAGAAATGAAACGTCCAAAATCGATATTTTATTATGGGGTCTTATGACAGAAGGATCGAATCGCGACTTCAGGTCAATTATTTATACTTCGAAACGAGATTAATAAAATGGAAAATGCTTCACGTGTTCGTTAGACATTACGAATGTTTGTTGGTAAAAAAATTAGAGGTTGCGAAATATTTGGATGAGTTATTTCACGCTACAGACGTGGGAATAGGCCAGATTTACGTACACGTTATAGTAAAAAAATGGCGCGGAAGTTTGGCTGAACCACGCTATACGTATGTTATCATACTAATGAACCATGTGTAAGCACAAAAACTTTCGGAGAATAATAGAAATGTACATAAAAACGCCTAAATCCCCTTCTTTTGGGGTCGGGAGTCAATGATTGGAACTTAGTATAATAATTCCTCACGAAAAAAAAATATATGCAACAATAAATTTTCGACATGTCCAACGATATACTATATGCATTTTCCAATTATATTATTTCCAAATATATATTGGCTTTCCATATTGAGATTTCACATTCCAATTCTTCTTAGTAACAGCTTCTGTATGCATACTTTTTTCTCGGATAAAACAAAAACAGAACCTCGCATATTAGTACGTTTATCGTGGACAAACTAGTAGCTTCAAAACGCCACGCCAGTAATCGAGCATTCACGTTACTACGATACTACGACGTTTTCACGTTGCTGACTGGTTCGCCGATTTAATGATAATCATAACTTGAACAGAGTCAAATGAACATTAATAATTGTAAATTGTTCGACAATTCGGCCACACCACACAATAACGGCACAGTGAAAGCAAACAACGAGTTTCAAAAGTATTTCGGGGATTGGAAAAAGCGCTGGCCTAAGTGTATAATATCTAATGGGGACTATTTTTAAGGGGATAACATTGTTGTAAACGAATAAATAAAATTCTTTCCAAAAGACGCAAATTCCCGTTATTTTTTTAACACACCTCGTACATTTTTGATATAATATTTATATATTTTTAATATATAATATTTGTATATACTTATTATATAATATATATATATATATATATACTTATTATATAATATTTAAGGACATTCATTTAAAATAAGACGGCACAGTGTGCTGTGTGAAGTAGGCGGGGCGTAGATAGCAAGAGAGTGGAAAGCACCAGCGGGACAAGCTATAACGTATCTGCCTTCTCCTTGTGCGCCTCGAACAGGCAGCACGATGGGGGCAGTGACGGAATACCCCACCTTGCCGTCTGGCATTACTGGTCTCCGCTCGATCGCGGACTAGCCGCGGAGTAGGGTTATGTCGCTCTGCGGAAATTCTCTCATTTATAATTCCAGGGTATGTGAGCATTATTTCAACACTTCCAAAATGTCTCTGTCATTGCAACCTCTTACTATGCTGTCCCCCAGTAGGTGGATCAACTATATCTATTTATGTAATTAATAGTAAGCTTAGTAGCAATACGGCGAGCAGCAATCAGTTGAGACAGCGAGATAAGCTATCCTGCTCACTGGGTGAACAGCTGTTAGAAATTGTATCACAATTAAAAAGAAGTTTTTATTTAATAACTTGCGCATATTATTTATCTTTGAAATTAGAGTCCCGACTCCAGCATGTTTCTTGATATATAAAAGACCGTTACAATACACAGGAGACGTCTCCTGACTGTAGTGACGGCAGTAAATGAATTATTGTAATTTAAATATGAAATAAATTAAAACCACATAAGAAGTTATTTCATTCTTTTGCTTCCTCATAGAGAAGCATTGTTTTCATGAAAAAAAATGTTCTTGAGATTTTCGTGATAAAATGTTCCAAACGTAGAGAAATCATATATTTAAGAGTACGTACGCGCGCGGACACGTTGTGTATGTATGCATGTATGTATGTATTTGATGAGCTTGAAAAATTGAATAGGCTATATCTCGAAAACGGATTACCGGATTTTCCTAAAAGTTTGCACACTAAGCAGGTCGCTACACTGCTCAGCTTGCTGCAATTTGCACCCAAATCGCTAATGGGAGTCTCATTTTATAGTTGTTTCAATTTTTTGAAACAAGGGTGTGATCTCGCTTACATTCATAAACTTTGAACTATCGAGCAAAAACATGTTACAAGAATAGGCCAGGAGACAAGGTTGTTCGGTATAGAGTTTAGCATGAATCAATGAAAGCGTTCAGATTTGATAAAATCATGAATTTATGTAATTTTTCAAAAAAAAACTATTTTTCCTTGAACTTTTGGATATTCTCATCGATTAAAGCCAAACTTCGTATGCACATTAGCTAGGACACAAGGATACTTAGCCTCAAGTTTTGTGAAAATCGATCGGGTGGTTTGAACTTTATGACATTTACAATTTTACTGAATTTTCAATTTTCTTGAAAATGTTAATACCACTTCTTCTATGAGGAACCCAGAATTGAGGGAACCATTTCCTATAGAGCAAAATCTGCGGATCAACGAGAATCACGAGGAAGCAATGTGGAAATTATTTGCACACCTTTATTGCATTTATTTTCATATGAAATGTTTTTAAGGTTAAAGTCCTATTTATTATATACTTTTTGCAGTCGGGAATTATTAACATGTAACATTTAAAAAAAATTCATTTTTTTCAAAGTTAGTTTAACGTGACTGTCTACTGTATTTTCATAACTGTTCTATATTTTTCTAAATTAAAACAACTGAATGATTCTTAATAACTATATTTTATTTAATCGCTCAATCATTTTTGTACTCTTGTATTTAGAATTAAAGCAACAAAGGTAATTGAAAAAGTAAAAGATGGTCATCATTTTTAGTAATTTAACTTAATTTTATCATTCAATCATTTTTACGCTCGTGTATTTAGAATTAATATAACAAACACAATTCCTTATAGCATTACATTTTTATTAATTTCTAGTTATTAATAACATCTCTGACGTACAACAACTTTATTAAACATTGCATGCTGTTGAGAAAAATATATATACAAATATTAACTGGATTCCACGTGCTCTCTCACACTCGCTCCACTGTGAGCGCTCTGAAATTAAGTACAGATGACGAGTATAGTTGGAATGATGGCCATCTTGTGGCATTTCGATAGATACAACGATGCATCTTATAGATTTTGTAAACACTTTTCTCTTTCTGATATTTCACCTAACCTATACAATCTAGAACAAACAAGAATGTTACGATGCACAGAATCTGTATACCGAGTTCTATTAAGACACCTTTATCCGATTCGGAGAACATTGGATACGAAAAACTGACATATTTGCGCCATGCCAGTGAAACGCATACACCCTTCTTTTTACCCCAAGGGCAGACGGGAGTAAGAACAGTTATCTGCATTGGTGCTGTACAGTTAAACAGTGATGTTTCTAAAATGTCGTTTTACTCTAAACACGGCGATTTCTATCCTTATCTTACGATGTCGTTCCCGTTTTGGTAGTCGATACTGCTCACTCTTACAGTTAACTACTCAAAAGCAGTGCAATGAGAGGGCCACTCACTTATTATTTTAACAATTCGCATAATTTCTTTTTTTTTAGATTTTTTAGATTTTGACAATGATATAGCGTTGGTGACGGATCCGAAATCACTAACCCCCGTTTCTCTTTCAGCCCGTATTTTATACGAATTCTCTTTATCTCCTTCTCTTTAGCTTCCGTTATACAACTCGTGCCCCCTTGCCTCTTTTAAATGTTTCATTGGTGTATTCGTACTTTAGCGGGACCGTTTCGTCTTGGCCCACCGTTAAGAAAAATGTCGCTTTCGGCTATTGACCTGCTGCTTCCCACCTTTCTGATATCGCCGCGTGTGATAAACACGCTGCTGCTTTTCGGTGTGTAGTACCGATTCCCGTGTTGATTCACTCGGCAGCAGCCTATCGGTTTGCGCTGACCGTTTATCGTCGCCGCGGAGTGGCTAAATGGGATGTTGAGGTAATTGGCAAAGTAAGTGGGAAGTAACTGGATACAAAGTAAACGTGGCCAAAATGAAGGTAATGTTGTTTAGGAACGGAGGAAAAAAAGAAGAAGAGGTTTGGAAATACTGTGGTAACGTAGCTAAGGATGCTCCAGCGGGTTATGCTAGTTATGGTAAGTGACAACCTTTTTGTCATTCCTAAACACGACGTGCAGAAAATCGAATTTATACTTAATATCATGAAACATTAATTATACTGACCTCATTAATTATACTATTTTTAAATAATTATTGATACGTGAAATTGTATTCGAAAAAACTGTTTGGTATGCCAATTGAGTTGCGCTATATGATTTCCAGGTATGGTTGATGCAGGCATGAGGCATAACGCATGTCTAGACCACTTTATCAGCTATGAATGTACCAACGCTTTCTCAAACTTTGGTGAAACGCCATGACCGAGTTGTTAGACCAGCTTTGAAAATAGTGGCGAAGAAAAGCTGCATAAAGAATTTGGAGTTTGAAAAGTAACTGACTATCACAACATCTTCACCACAGTATGAATCTTTTTGTGTCATAATCAATGTATTATAATCAAAATAAATGATTTATAATATGTTAGAACGATTGATACGCCAGTAGTATATGGCTTTAGTAGTTTTGTCCGTCCTTACTGATATGAAAACGCACAGCGATTCAATTTTTTCAGCCTGCCGAGGAGTATCCGAGGAGAATATTTCTGTAACGAAGGTTTGCTGAGAAAGCAATTTTAACTTCCCCGGAAGGTAAACGACTGAATGATACTGGTACATTGATGTACCAATAACAGTATATATTATTGGTATGACAATTTTGTAAATAATTGTTCATTGCTCAATTGATGCACACTGCATTTTCTTGTTGTTGAATGTAAGATTTTCCATTCAAAACTCCTATGCAGAAGTTGTAGAAAAAAATTTGACGAATTGTCACTACATAAAGAACAACATACTGCCAAAGGGAGTACGTACTGATTACGTAAAGTAAAATAGACTACAAAAGTAAGTGTATACTCACTGTTGCAGTGAATTTTTCTTTATGCAGTAACTTTTTGCCAAACTTGGTCTCCACAGAGGATATATTTGGTACATGAGCTCCGATTAGAAATTCCTACGAAGGGAATGAAATGTGGCAAAGCCAATTTTTGGTTCATCAATGCAACCTCACAAGTTAAAAATAAAACAATTGTATACGAATGGTTTTCTCCATTTTATTCGTTGTAATATTTCCAATGCAGAATAGAAATGTCTTTTAACTATATGCAATGGACTAACCATATGTTATCTGTAGTTTTATCTATCATTTTTTTTCAAGCAGCAAAATTATTGTTATTCAAAAATTACCAAAACTTATGATATAAGTTATAATAAAAAATATAATTTATAATAAATAATATTTATATTTACATGTCGTCTATTTTTCCGTTCCTCGAACCTATTAACAATTTGCTATAAAGTTTGAACTTACTAGCGACTGTATATTGGAGCATCATAATGAAGTTATGTCGATCAGCAGACGACATCTGAACTCGTACGATTTGCAAAGTTGCCGCCTTTACCAATTTAACTAGAATAAGTCTCATAATAACTCGTCAAACCTTGGAACAACTTTACTTTTTTATTCTTTCAAAGCGATCAAATGTGGATTTTTTTTTAAAGATTCTAAAAGGATCAATTTACATTATAAACCCGCTATCTGCACCTAATATTTCGTTTTAATGTCTATTACAACGAGTCACAACAGTGACTGTCGCGCTTTTCCATAAAAACCCATGGTTCAATAAGCACACTTTGACTTCGAATATCTCGAAATCTATACAGTAAAATCGGTCCTGACTTTTCCTAGGCATTAAAGACGTACCATTCTTAGACATATATCAATCGTGTAACAAAATCTTTCAAAAAGGCAATCGCTAGAGCCTCCTTAAAGAAGTAAATAATTACAAATATTTGGAATTTACGTATACAACAAGGAACATATACACGAAACAGCTATCTTTCGAGTAAGGCACAAACAGCTACAATTCGGGATGGAGCATCATGAAAAGAGCAAACATAGACAGCCAGAGAATAAGAGGATATTAACCCCTTGAGCGGCATTGACAGCATATGGCGCACAAGGTTTATTTTGCTATCGGCTCGTACAATTTATCCTCAATTTAGTTCTCCGGGACTTTTCAGATCGCTGAATATGAATTTGTTACCAAAATTTAAATTTTAATTTTAATTTACTTGGGGGTTTTGAAGGTCGCTAATTACGAATATCCTCAAGGGTTTTCCGAGTCGCTAAAAGCGGATTTATAGTAAAAATTCGGAAATTCAAAATAGCCCATTTAATATGGTGGACCAAAATGCACAAAATAATTTAATTCTGATGAAAGTACTACATCTTACAATCCTACATGAATATTTGAAGTTAAAAATCTGTATCCCGGGAACAGTAATGGAAATCAGCCAAGAACATTAAGAATAGTAATTTGGTAATTTTTTCAGGGCCTCCACGTTTTATTTTTTCAGGTATGCTAAATCGAAAAGATATATGTTTTTACAGCAGTTTTACGCTCTTATCGCTCATCCAAATTTTGTCAATTTTACATTTTAGCCCCTTATGTTTTATCCACTGATTTAAATATTTAAATTTACCACGAGAATTTGTAATCAGCGACCTCAAATACCCCTGCGTACAATTCTTTATCGGATTCAAATTATTCTTTGAATTTCGGTCCGTTATTTTGAATTTAGAAATTTCGAGTTTAAATTTGGAATCAGTGACCGCCCTCGAGTACATATTTTCATCCAAATAGAGTCACATTTCCATTTTGGTCCGTTATATAAATCCGCTATGTCTAATTTCGGAATTTTTAGCGAAAATTCGTAATCAGTGACCGCGAACACCCCCGAGTAAGTTTTTCATCTAAATAGAGTTACATTTTCATTTTGGTCCGCCATTTCTAATTTTATAATTTTTAGTGCAGATTCGTTATCAGTGACCACAAAAACCACCGAGCATAGATTTTCATCAAAATCGAGTCTTCGGAACTAGGAATTCAGATTCATAATCGGTACCTGCGGCAACCGCCGAGTACATATTTTCATCTAAATGGAGTCACATTTGCATTTTGATCCACTATATTAAATCCGCCATTTTTAATTGCAGAATTTTCAGTGCAGATTCGTAATCGATGACTTCAAATATCCCGAGTACCAATTTTTGCCGAAATCAAAAGACTTTTTTTTGCCGCTTGGGGCACAAACCGTGTAATTGTACTTGCCGCTCAAGGGGTGAATAGATACGCTAGTCAGAACGATCCTTATGTATGGATTAGAAGTTTAGGGATAGTGGAAAAAAACAGAAATCGACAATTGACGGGCAGGGATGTCAAAATAATAATAGTAGTGAATAAATGTACCCGGCGTACATTTGGCGCCTTGAGTCAGGGAGAAAGATGTCAAAGGTTGTGGCCAGGGCAGGAAAATATCTTGTAAGTGTAATGACAATAATTGAACAAATGTAACCGAAAATATGTTCAAAGGATGAACTGAGAAACTGGGAAAATGGTAATGCTTCCAAGTGGGTAAAAGAGACAGAAATAGCAATAATAATGAGAGGTATGAGAAAAGGGTTCAATGTGAATATTATGGCAGCAAAATTAAAACTAGATTATAAGACGGTATAGGGTCAACTAGCCCAAGACGACTGGAATCGGATCGACAGATCGAGGTGCCCGGAGTATGGCGCGTGGAAAAACGAAATGGGGCAAGAGACATTTCTGGGAAGAAAAATACACTAAAGTTAGGGATAATAATGCGCTGGAATGACATATGAGCATGTGACAAGAGCAGGGAGAAAAGGGTACAGAGATGTAAAATGTTGCTCGTCAGAAGCAAGGAAAGAAGACCTAGGAGACATTTGGAACTGTCATGAATTTAAAACTATGGTTGACAGAAAGCTAAACATAAAAGTAGACGTGGAAATTAAAGGGAGGGAAAATAAGGAACAAGAGCACTGGCGTCTAATTTTTAGAGGGACGATAGAGCCAGAACTATGTCAGCACAGTAGGAAATTCGAGAGGGCAGCGAACGAAAAGGAACAAGCGGAAGTAAGCGAAAAGTAACATGACAAGTGGGCATACAATTTCATAAAACTTTCCTTGACTCTGCAAAACGTAAATTTATATACATTCTGAATGAATTACGCATTTAATTACAAGCAGTCATCAAAGAAACAAAATTATATTTTCTAACACATCTAAAAATATTGGTAACTGGAACAAATAAAGAAAATGTTATTGTGACAATGAATGTGACAGATTATATTGTGCAAATTAATGCTCTTCTCTCAGTCTCAAACACTTGCAAATTAGTAATATTTGATCCATGCAAAAGAATATAAGTCAAAGACAACCTAATTCTAGTCAGATGAAAGAATCGAGAGTACTTTACAGAGCACACCATGATATTGTTAAAGCCAAAAAGTTTCAATCTTACCAGATTAGATACGCTCCACAAAATACAGTAAAATGGGTTTTAGGTCCGGCCGATAGTTTTTTTGATAAGTAGTTCCACGCATCGTCTAGCGGACTATTTTGAAATGAAAATGTCAATTGTTATTTCGCCTAGTATATCTTTTATAAACGAGAGTTTTTCTTTGAAACATCTCATCTCGAGCATACATATTTCTGATAATTGCACCGTTAATTCTTTTGATATGGTTTCATCAATGTTCCTCTTGAACTGACTAGTCTTAGCCTTCAAAAAGAGTACGGTCCTTCACGGATAACTTTCCGTTCAGTGAAATAAAAAGTGCAATAGAATTGATAATGAATAACACCTGTTTCATTTTTCAGAATAATATTTATCAAAAAACGTTTGGGTCATCGATGGGTTTCCCTTTAGGTTTAATTTGATCGAATATGGTGATTACTGATTTGGAGGTAAGCTGTGTTATGAAAATATTTAATTATTTTTAACCAAAACTTTCATAGTTCACTCATAAATTAGATTCGGACTATATCATCCCAATCCTGCATATTGTTTAAATCTATTATAAGAACTCTATTATTACAAATTTGGTACAAAAAGTGACGTGGTCGGGCCGCTTCATGGATTACTTCTCATATATCACCCTCTACGTAAAAAAAAAAGGAATGGTGTACATGTCGGTTGATAGAGCAATAAAATTATGTGATCACACTTTCCATAATTATAACTTATATTCAATTTGAGAAATCCTGTCTTTAAATTGCTACTCAGTACATTTAACTAATGGACTCATTAATAATAGACTTGCTCTGATAGTCAATCAATCGAGTAAACAGCACACTGAGACAGAATCATCTAATACATCTAAGCTGTTAAATTTTGCATTTGCAGACTGCATTCATTATCAACTTTTTAGATTTTGTAAAGTGTTAAATATTTTATGAGTTACATTAGTAATAACAGACACAACATTTTTTCTATAACTGCGACTCTACATAAGAAAAAATCGGGTTTCCAAAAAAAATCTTATTTCGTCTACTCGATTGATTGCGCGGTTGTGATTCGGTTTATATTAACCAAACGAAGCGCTACATGGACATTAGAATTAATAAACATGAGAATTAGCTTTTTATTACTCATTAATTAATTAGTCCTACTAATTCTTAATTATTACCGATTTTGGTGCAATAATTCGTACCTAAAACAGCATTATTATTAAATTACTGAAGGTTCTATAATTATTGCCGCATTTACTTATTATATTTCTGTAATTCGCAATATTTGTTTGCAGGTTGAATAAAATTTGTTCTGGGAAATGTCTGCATGTTGAACCAAAACGTAAACAAGGGGTTTAAGAAGAAAGAAAATTTGGAATAAAATTTTTTATTTACCACATTCTTTTATCTCCATTTGAAGCTGGCCGCGATACAGGCGCATACACTCACCGCACACTTAATTATTTGTGGGTATATTCTTAGAACTTTCAGCTGAAACAATGCAAAACAAGTTTTTCGTTTCAAAAACCGCGTTCTTTATTTAAAGAACGAAATATAATTACTTTTGTTCAAGAGAAGTCTATGGAAAAAGGGGTGAAGTAACCAGATAATTCTAAATCGACATTTTAGCGTGAAATTATTTACTTAACAAGAGAATGGAATAGTATAATTTTGATCTTGGTTGCATGTATATTCCATGTCTTTCTGTTACGAACATTAGAGCAGTGTTTAAACGGTATAATGCTTTAGAGTTTTAAGTTGATAAGAAGGTAAAAATAAAATATTCATTTCTTTAAGAATTTGATTGATTCAATTAATATTTAATTAACGCGGAAAAGGCTCATTGATTCTACCAAATGTTCCTCGTAGGGTGTTTCCACTTATGGCGTGGTCATTTTTTTTTGGCTCTATTATTTAAGAGCAGCCTTTATTACGCAATTTTTTTAAGTGTTACCAAAACCGCATTTTACTACAAAAATTTAACATATGGTTGCCCTTTTAACATTTCGGAAGAGTTGGTGACTGACAATCGATGGACAATGAAGGGTTCTGACTACAACCCAGCAAGTTCGAGTTGTGAATGGAGATGGAAGTAGAGCACAATGTTTTTCACGAAGAGTGCCGGCTTGTCGTATCAAACTCGGATTCCGTTTCACTGGCTGCATTGTAGAGTTTTCGTGCACGTGCATTATTATGCCGTTTCCCGAGAAAGGACCCGCACGACACCAACGTCTACAAAAAATAAGAATACAAGGAGCGCGGTGATGCGACGACGAGCGAGAGACCGCAGATGGCTGTGTGCGCGAACGCTAACTCTTTTCTCGAATGGAAAGACATCCTCACGCGTGGTTCTCCCAACGTATTTTTTGTGTGAACTTCTTTCGGCCCTAGCAAGCTCCCGAAGCGAATGCAACCGCACTGGACGCTTTGGCACGTTGTCATATTGTCGCCATCATCGGTCCCTTCCTCTACGACTTTTCTTAACACTGACAAAAAGAGCGTGTCTAACGAATCGTTGCACATTTATTCAGGAGTCACAAGAGACCAGACAGTAAAAAACAGTACCTAGAGGGCATTCCAGACCAAATCGCCAGGTCGGTGACCCTCACATCCCCCAGAATTTGGTTCAAAATTTACTATGTTATTGTTACCGCCTTAAAAGGTATGAAATTTATTTAATACATTTTTTAGACCCCCTCTATTTTGTCATGATTTTTGTGAATAACAGTTTATATGTAATGAACGGTTCAATACAATTGAAAAATCTGAAAGAATTCACAAAAATCCTGTGTTAGATATAATAAGTGTTAAGCCATATCGCCCATATCCTAAGGCAGACATAGGTGCGAATACGCTTGCTCTAGAATCCTGCAAATATCTTTTTGGAATTTAGCTTCCTCATTGAGGAAGCTAAATGTGTGTGTGTGTGTGTGTGTGTGTGTGTGTGTGTGTGTGTGTGTGTGTGTGTGTGTGTGTGTGTGTGTGTGTGTGTGTGTGTGTGTGTGTGTGTGTGTGTGTGTGTGTGTGTGTGTGTGTGTGTGGCACTGTACAATTTAAACGTCCATAACTCGAGAACGGTTTGAGCTACAGTGCTCCCGTTTCGCACATATTTCAATCTGCATAACCTCTTTTTTTACTGCAAATTTGATAGAAATTTCTCCAAAATTACTAATTTTATGGCTTTTTGAAATTTGCAAAAAATGTCCGTGGTTGCTCTAATTTCCGCAAATTCAAACATTTGGGGCTAATTTTTTCATGTAAATAGAGTATAACCAACAGAAGTTTCATATTAAATTTGGCGAAGAACAATCAGAGGGTTCAGATTTGATAAATTTTTGAATTTTCGATACTCTGTAGATTGTTGCGCAAGAGCGGTATATATCGCGGTGCCGAAAAAGATTTAATTTTTATCGAACCGTACTGAAAGTCGTCAGCATCAATGGGTACAACTAGTAAGAGGGGTGTTTGTACATCGCCTGTAATATAACTCTTGCAGATATCGCTGGTGAGAGCCCGGTACCGGAACCCCTAGCACCGGTGAGAGATGCAGGCCTCGACCCCGTGTGTTCACAATGCGGTTCTTTCATTAGCGACCTACTGGCCTCTTCCGCGAACCCGAGGAGCCTAGCGATAGCGGGTGATACGCAAAAGTCGGGGTATGGTAGATCATCGCATAAGCGCGACACTTCGATCTGACTTTTCTGAAGCGATTTAAAGCGCACATGACCAGCCATGTGAGGTCACTTATTTATACTCTCCATAGTTGCGTCTATCGAGCGATATACACCAGCTGGGACTTGGTCTCTATCTACGCGTCTCCGTGTTTTATGATTTAGGAACATGTAAAAGAGTTATCAAATAAGCAATTTCCACAAGAGAAACAGATCATTCGACATGCAAAAGTATGTGACGTGGTATTTTTGTATTAAATTTCGCCGTCGTATTATCCGGAAAATACTGCATACTACTGTTGCTCGATAGTACGACAAAGAAAGAGCTATCCTTGGAGCTCTCATTTATCAGGGACGATGATTCCGAACGTTCTTCCTCTTCTTCTCCTTCGTCTTTTCAGGTGACAGAGGCACTCTTACTCGCGATAATTCTACCTCGTAGAAAATACCGACGATAGTTTTGTTATTCAGATCGTTCAAAATATACACGAATGGTTCTCGATTCACTGATATTCGTTGAATCCTAAATAACTCGTTACACCAACTGCGCTCATATGCTTTCACGAATGCTGCTTTAGCTGTACTGATACGCACCAAGTATCCACGGGTATTTGCTCAAAATATCAATAACAACAAGCAGATATACGTACTCATCGTTGTACGTATCTATCGAGCGAAGATCAGCTAAATCAGCCTCCCATACATCGTCTATATTACTCACGTTGTCCGTACGGAGGGTAAATCGCCGTCGCACGAGACGAGGCATGTTATATGAATCCTGCGTCTCAAGCTATGGTAAACCATTTGTTTTTTCTCGCCACTCTCCGATCCTCCTGAGCCATTTTTTTAGCCCAGGAATAGGATGCAGGATGAGCGGAGTCAAAATAGATCTTCTAAAGAATTGTCATAATTTTAACAATATCCAATCAAATGGATTCTTTTTCATCACTAACTGTGCGGGGGACTGATATTCGCTAGGATGACGTTGGCTCTCCACTTGTGCGTTGTTTTGCGATTGTTCGCCTTCTTCTTCCTCCCCCTCCTCCCACTCGGTATCGTGTGCGGTATCGGCGTCGTTGTTGCTGTTAGTGCTGCTGCTGCTGTCACTATCGCGTAGTAAACTAAGGCACCGCTGCGGTGTCGGGGATGATGTACGTGTAGGCTCGTGTAGTAACTCGAGATTGCCAATAAATTAACGTGACATCTCTATCGTACGCAGGAGTTTGCAAAGTGAGATCGACTGACGGGTTTCTCGCGTTTTCTAGCGCGCACAGCATTATTAACAAGATTATCGATATTGGAAGTTGAAATTCTTCTGCCGTCTATGGGAACAAGACCGTTGCGATCCCAAGTCATTTTTTTACCGACTGCACTGCGATGCAAATTGCGAAGCATGAATATTGCTTTAGATTAACATTTTTTTGGTACACTATCGATAATAAATGTATCATTGAGCCGCGGTTTTACTTCGTTCATTAAGGCGTCATCGATTTTACTCTCGCGGCTATCGAGTACTGCTATTGTTTGCTTCGGCGGAATATTCAATACTGTATTATCGTACTCGACCAAGTAATGATAACGCTGTAGAACCTGCTGGTACGCTATCCATTTGTCTCTCTCGCTCTTGTACGAGTGAGAGTTCAGAATTTCACTCACAATCAGTTCAGAGTCGAGGCGCGATAACGGTGTGCCGGTCGTCTGTACGGAGAGCGACGGCTCTATAGTAGTAGTAGTAGCGGGACCCGTGAGACGATGTATATTGTCATGAGTAGAAGAGGCCCTTTATAGAAAGACAGGGCGTGGCTCTCTCCTGTCCCACTTGGCACCAGGACGTGTCTGCCCCCACCTCCTCACATCCGTTCCTGATTGGTCCCCACAAACCTGACCACCTCATCCTCAATCCTGATGGGTTCTTCACCAGCCCCCACCCTCCAAGCACCTATCCCAGTGTTCTGATTGGTGCTTTTTTCCCCGTGCCATCCGGCGGATTTTGGACCATATTTAATTGCCATTGCGCCGTCTACTATTGGTAATTATGTTACCGACTGTTACGTCCTTGATTTTAATATTGAATTTTTAAAAAGGATCGCACGGTCGTTGATAGGGCCAGCCTCGATTTAACCGGGATTCACCGGGATTTTCCTGGATTTCCCTCTCGATAGAGGAGATAGCACTTGGTTTCAATGGTATCCCGAGGGCAACCGAACAATTGTCTATTTCTATATTCTTTTCTACGGAACAACTTTCGTTATCTAATATCCTTCTGAATATGGCGAAAAAACGGCGTACAGCTTTTCTACGTTCACCTCTATGTTTGCCCATATGTGGGAATAGGATGAAAAGTGGATGATTGAGGAAGGTTTTATTTAACGCTGTACCGCTGATGCAAGTGGGACGGCGAATTACTTAGTGGTCTAACTTATTAAAGTAATGGAAAGGGTAGCACGTACCAGTGGAGGCGCGATGCTACAATAGATAAATGGGTGAGAGCGAAACTAGTGGTCGCTCGAGAGGATTTATGAATGAACGACGTAGAGGCGTATAGATTAATAATGTCGCGAGAATTTAAATGGAACTATTAAATGATGCGAAACGTTGAAATAAATTCAGAATGGTACAAATAACTTGTTAACGTGGATAGGTCGCGAAATAATTTTAACACTAATATAGTTTTGGTATAATTATTAAACTCACACTTAAATGGCTTACACAATGTTTTATAATTTTTAGTTTAAGAATTAGATCGTAATAACGTTAAATCTTAAAGACTGATTGTCTAAACTTGTTCTGAGTTGTAACTCGCGTACTGATCAAAGATTGAAGATGATGAATTAATAATTCGTTCGTAATTAATACTGCCAAAAAAACTAACTGTTAATAAAAACTCTCTCATAAAAACTCTGATAGAAAACTCTCTCTCTCTGTACTGATTAACTAACCAATACTTAATACTGCTGCGCGCTCTTGGCCACGCGTATATATATGTCGTCGGATTCTGCACGCTAAGGTGGGGGTCGTGTCATTTTGGCGTGTGTCCTCCCTCCTATGCATCCAGCATCTTCGGACAAAAGAGACCGCCGTATAAAGCAATGCTTACGGTGATCTAATTGCTACGATAACGCGGACGAACACTTCTTAGAATTAAATAAGTTTTGCGTCGCAGATTTGGCTAAGGTACTACGCATCGATACATTTCGACGTTGCGATTAAACGTCTACTATAAACAATACTTCCTGGAATTTAAACGGTTTCGCGTCGCAGATTTAGTCAGCCTACCACGCATTGATACCTTTTAAAGTCAACATAATGATTCTTACTTTAATTATACTAATTATATTTATTTCCTGCTTGAAGAAGAGGCCAACGCGTATATATATGAATGCAATACATTGTCTCTCTCTCGCAACAGTATTGCTAGGGCGTGAATGCATATTCAGGGGATGGACAGGTTGGCGCGTCTAGCTGGCGTCTTCTACAAGTGGTTACAGATGATTCTTTATATTATGTCGCTTTAAGCGAGTGCGAACCACTCGGCATCTATGCATTGTATTTTTATATTTGAAATAGGTAAAATATGAAAGTAAATAAGTATAATTATTAATTTTATTAAGTTGGAACTCAAATATATATATATATATATTTCTAACATTAATATTTTTATAATGAACTAGTTCAACAGAGTAAATCATTATTAATTGAACGAGGCATGGTATAATAAACTCGTGAGGAGACACAGGACGTAACACCTCCTCCCTTTTAGACAGGGGCAGCGCCTCCATGGCTCTGCCGCTGAGAGGTGAGTAACCGGTACTGTAGTTCGGTGTCGACTCTATACAGGTGTGGTGATCGTGGTGAAGGTCGAAGCTCGGGGTATACAGGTGGTGGAGGTACGCTTGGTTTGGATGAATCAGCTGGTGGTGGATCGTTGGTGCTGTGATATCCCTCGTCTTGGTCGTCCTTCCTGTCCTCAGGTGTGTATTCGGTTCTTCGTTTGTGTGCCAGTGATAGTAGTAGATTCGTTAATGAATCCCATATGGCGGCGAGTAAGTGTAAGCTCCAGCCATACAGTGAGTGCAGTGCATAACCGTGGATCATTATATCTACTGTGAGTTTTATCAGTCGGATTATGATGAATATTCCCAATAATCCTGTGCTAGCTGTACCGAAACTTGTGAAGGCTCCCCAGACTCGATTTGCGGCGTTCTCTGCTATAGTGTTCAACATACCCTCGTCGATCAGTCCATTGATTTTTATGCTTCCGGGCGGCACGTGGTAACCTATCGATTCTCTGGCCAGATGGTTTAACATTGCAGGTCGTTCCGCCGGAAACATGATGCGATCCCGGAGTTTGTTGATGTCCGATTCCTGGTAGATTCCACTAGTTGCCAAATTTCCTGCAGAAACATTTCTCCAGGTAGGCTTCGTCATTGGTTGTAGCATTTGTGGCGGAACGGTTTCTATTGGATAAGGCGAGAGTCCATACCAAGTTCCTTCGATATTATATTCTGTTGGAAGCATCGGATCGCATTCGATTTGTGTGCCAGTTTTTACCAGCATCCTTGATGTTGTAGTTAGAAAGAATGAGCTATTGCGGTAGGTCACTGCTAATTCATGGTAACACTCGGTGGTTTTCCTAAGTTGACATTGAATGGCAATACACTCGAAGATGTGGGCAACTTCTCCTGCGATGGCTGCCATATATCCTGGTCCCTTCATGACGGCGCACAGTAGACGCAGAGCCCGAAATCGTGGCAGAAAAGTCAGAAAAAAATTTTTACAATCGGGATATTTGAGCAGGCAGTCAGGTAGAGGACTAATGGCTGCGTTAAATTGTAAAAGGGGAACCTTTTTCACCGTATACCTTCGTCGCTGCGTCAGTTGGAAGTTAGCCTTCGAGACGAGTGTTCGCATCGCGCGCTGAACGAGCGAAAACTACCGTGACTTATAAAATCGATAACTTTAAAGTGAAGTGTTTTAAATCAATCCGGAGACATGGATACGACTTCTGGAGGTATGTAGAAGATATTTTTACATTGGTTGAGTTTAAAATAAATATGTAAATTATTGAAGTGTAGTATAAACTACTGCATAAATAAAGTGAAAGAATTTTGTAAACTTATGATATATTTTCAACTATCCGAAAAGTTATACTTTCTGCCATATTCTGCGACAGCCAATGTCTAGGCCTTTAGTTTATTATATAAGCTTGCGAAATTAACAGGAATTAGCTGCCTAGAGCTGCCTAACTTTGTCTGTTATGGTTTTTGGCAACGTAAAACAGGCGGTTGCCGACCGTGCACGCGCGCGCGGCGCCATACGCCATGCCATGGGGCCATTGAACAGCTGTTACTTGAGCAATAGGACTATATCCATACATATACCATATATAATATATATATATATACATATATATATACAAAATACAAATTCAAGTAAATCATTTATATATCTATTTTTGTAGACATACAACAATACATATATATGTAAGTATATACTAAAGTAATTAATTTGAATCGTCACATTTTATTTATATTTGATACATTTTTATTATATATATAGGTATATATGGGGCATTCCACGTCAAATCGGACAGTTCAATTTTTTTTCCCTTGATTTTGTCATATTTCATGTGCTCATCAAAAATCGGCTTCTGGTACATTTTGAGATGTTTTTGGTCACCCGTTCAAAAAATATTTGTTTATGTTTTCTTGCTCATAACTTCTTTCATAATAGTCTAAATTCAATTTTTTTTTCATAACTGTTGTTTTTTATGTACTTTTCAAAAAAAAATACGAATAATTATTGCGGCTACTTATTTGTTACAATAATTAAAATTCATAAAAATTTTGATCTGATCCTTCAACACAAATTCTATACAATTTTATGTCTTTATTACAGGGTCCCATTACGAAGGAGTACATTTGACGAGGAAAAAATCATATCTTATTATAAAGGATAATTTGAACGATAATTTCGCTACGTTATTGTTTGGCTTTCTGATTCGCAATCAGTCACTTTCACAACCCGCGTATATCAATTTTGTTCAATTCAATTATAATAATTAAAATTCAAATAACTAATGCAAGTTATATATCATTGTATACGAAAACGTCATACTAAATAAGTAAATTATTTCATCCTTTTTTGAGTGGTACGGCAGGAGGGAGTTTTTTTGAAAATTTTTAATTTTTTTTAACATACTTGTCCGCCATATTGGATCAGCCATTTTGTTTACAATAATTTGGCTTTCGGATTCGTAATGAGCGACCCTCAAAACCCACATATAGCAGTTTTTGTCAAGATCGGACACCTTTTTAACATTCATGTCCGCCATATTGGATCGGCCATTTTGTTTACAATAATTTGGCTTTCGGATTCGTAATAAGCGACCCTAAAAACCCGCATATACCAATTTTTGTCAAGATCGGACACTTTTTTAACATCCATGTCCGCCATATTGGATCGGCCATTTTGTTTACAATAATTTAGCTTTCAGATTCGTAATCAGCGACCTTAAAAACCCCTGCATACCAATTTTCATTCCGATCGGAGGTTATTTGTATTTACTGCCACGATTTCGGGCTCTGCGTCCACTGTGCGGCGTAGGCGAACTTCTCGGGCAAGATGGCTGCTGTAGTCAGTGCATTTTGCATAACTCTTTTTTCCAGGTTGCAACGTTGGGTGAGTGCGTCACGATACAGATTCTTCATTTGGGCTCGGACGTGTTTTTCAACGTAGACGAATTTCGAATTTATATATGAAAAAATGTCCAAATTGTTAACAGAAAATTCCTTTTTTGTTGCGGGTGACTGTCCCTTCTCTGTTTCAAGGATGAACAGCTTCGGGTGTTCGGTGCGGATGAGTGTGTACTCACACACCTGATATTCTGATTGCTTTGCCAATGCAAATGTAGTTGATTCAGTCCTTAGAGTGTAGACGTCTGGTGTACGAACTCCATCCTCTGTTGATTCTAATTTGGTAGCCATGCCCTCATAAAGCACATCATACTGGCTGAAGCTGCAGGACTCCGTTGGTGCTGTATTCCAGAAAGCGCTGTTTCCGTGAGTATCAATACAGTTACCGTCAGGAACCAGGCACTGTGTTCCGGCTTGAAGTATCTTTCCGGCTTTTAGGTTGACGATGGCGTGGTAATTGTAGAGAGCGATTTTCACCGATGATTGGACGACAGCATTGTTCCAAGTTCCGTACGGATCGCTGTATTGGGTCCCGGAACAGGTTCCGTCGTTCGTGATGAATCCGCCCAAGGTGATGCTTCTTGTCGTTGTCTCGTTCCGATGTAATTCGACGATTTCCGATGTAAAGCTGAGTTTCATCATTCCGGTCTCCTGAAGACGTTGGCAGGATTTTTCGTCGAAGTCGTGAAGATATGTTTGGTGACCTCCTTGTACGATTGAATTGTGTGAACTCATGCCGCAATGGTAGATGGTACGATCAATCTCCACCCTGCATTGTGTAACCTCGGTGCTTTTGAATTCGGAGATTTGAAGGAGTTGAATATAGACAGGTTTCGATTCCGGTTCTATTATTGGGATGCTGCATTCCCCAACGTCGTTGAGAGATATGGTGGTGATGTTCAGGGACGATCCTCCACAGTCATACCCAATTAGTGCTGTTGTGGATTGCGCAAAGAGTATAAATACCAGGGTTGTCGCGATAATCGTTGCAGTAACTCCTGTCATTATTTTAATTTTCTTAGATGTACGTGGGCGATTTACCGGTCCATCCTCGATGTTGTCAACCTCGTCTACAGTTGTTATAGCTGTTATTGGTAGCGGAGTCGGTGGATTTGAAGGTAAGTGTTTTCTGGCTAGGTACTGGTTGAAGCGTAGGTGGAACTCGTCGCTGTCCCACGGGAACGTGTAGACCTTAGTCTCGAATATTGCTGATTCTACGTCGGCCATCGGGATGTTTTTCATTCTTTTATATTGTCCGTTCTTAATCTTAAAGATAGCACGTTTTTTGTCGTGATACACTACGTCGCCAAAGGCTAGCCTGTCCTTGCGTCGGTTCAGATAACGTATAACAAAGCCTTCGAAGGTGGTCCACCCGTTCGGCAATTGATATTTCCACGATGGTGCCATTCTTCTCAGGTATTGTTTCTTGCAACAAAGATACGCCTTGCTACAGTTTCGTTAGTCGGAGTTTGTTGGTGTGGACTATTTTATCACGACCCCGATAATTTATTTTGACGTTTCCATGCTCTAAAATTTCCGTTACTTCGCATGGATCGGTGTAGTGGTCGGCAAATTTGCCTGACCTAGGTTCTTTAAGCATAACGACCCGGTCACTAGCCCCGAAGTCTTGAGGGTTAATTCTCTTGTCGTAGTAGTATTTAGATCTTCTTTTTGCTACGTTTAAATTCTCGACGGCGAGGTCTTGTAATCCGTTTACACGGTCGAAGAGCTCTCTGAAATATTCGGTGTAAGTGGGGTCATTGTACTCCTCCGGGGGGGTCGCTAGACGGTTGTCTGGCGAGTCTCCCAAATACGAGTTCTTGCGGCGTAAACTTGGTTACCTCGTATTCACTAGTATTATACGAGTACATGGCCATATCCAGGAGCTCGTCCCACTCCTTGTTTCGGTCGACGTACTGCTTTAGGTATTCCGTCAGAACGTGGTGAGACCTTTCGATGGATCCATTACTTTGGAGATGAAAAGCTGTCGTCCGGTATAATTTTCTACCGAACTTTTTTGCGACACTTTTCATCAGGCTACTACAGAAATTTGTACCCTGATCGGTTAATATTGCCCGCGGGGCACCGAACCGAGAAATAAAACCCTTGCAGAGTGCATTGATGTCGATGGAGGTTATTCTCTCTAATGGAACACCTACGCAATATTTTATTAATAAATCTTGGATCGTTAATATATATATATTGCCAGCCTTTGTTGGTGCTAATGGACCGACCACGTCCATGGCAATTTTGTCGAACGCGCTGCCTGGTGTATCGGTCAAAACCATAGGTTGCTTGGTTTTTACTGTGACTAACTTCTTCAGTTGACAACCCCTGCAGTGTTGGATGAATTCTCGTATGTCCGTCTTCATACCCCTCCAAGCGTACCGTTCCTGCACTCTCTTCAAAGTTTTGGAGACCCCTTTGTGTCCCCCTACAAGCGAGTTGTGTGCTTCCTCTATTATGGTACGGCGAGAGGCGACGTCTGGTAATTCATTAGCATTTTACAAATGGTTACGCGTATAGGCATGGTTATCAAATGGTTTTCTATTTCTTTAGCAATTAATTTCCATTCTATATTGTCTATAACTTCGGTTTTCGCGATGCTTATCGAATTTATCGAGAGCTCCGTAGCTACGTACCTTAATGACTCGAGTGCATCCTTTATATCTTTCATGTGAGCTAACGCTCTTAAATCGTTTTTGATTGGTAGGCAAATTAATATTTTCGATTTGACGTGAATCACTCGATCTCTCGACAGACTCAAGTCCTTAAGAGTAGGAAGCAATTTTGCTTCGTTAAAGTCTATAGCTCCTGCGTCTACACGCTGTCCTTTAGTGGTTACAAATGCTACGCAATTATCGGAACGCATGATTAATCTATCGCGTGTTTCCTTAAACATAAAACAATGTATCGCTATTTCCCTAGGTTTTCTATACGGAATTTGTATTTTATCGAATATATCCGTTTCTGAGTTTGACTCATCGTCGGTGTCGGAACATTCCTCGATTACCTCGGATGCCGCGAGTTCGGCTTCGTCGTTTTCCTGTATCTTATCGATAGATTCGGGTTCTACAACTTCGACAATGTCGTCTTCCGAATCCGAATCGATCGTAACAATATCTTGGTTCGATTTTTTAGTTTGACTCCTGGTGAGTCTCGGTTTGAAAGGTATTGTATCCGTGTCTTTTTTGAAATGTTTTTTGTTTTGACTCCTGGTATGTCTTGGTTCGAAGGTTATCGTATCTGCGTCGTTTTCGGAGTCGCTCAGACTGAGTGAAGAGTCGTCTCCGTTCTATACAGGGGTAACTACGAGCACTGACTGAGGGGGATTCCTGGATAAAGCATCAGTATTGCTGTTAGCTTTACCGGGTTTATACAGGGTGCGCCATCTCAATCTGGTCGATGGAAGTATTGAATAACTCTGACAGATTTTAACCGACCAGCGTCGTACAACACGTTTCGTATAGGTTATTTCAGTACAATTTCAACCATGTATCGCTATACGCCGAAAGAACGCGCCGAAATAGTTTCGCTTTACATTGGAAATAATCGTTCAGTTGTGTCAACTCAGCGTGCGTATCGTAAAAAATATCGCGGACGTTCTGCGCCCAAAGGCGACACTATCCGTCATTTAGCTTCAAATTTCATGGAGCACGGGTCTGTAGCGAATCTCCAACATCAAGCTCGACCGCGTCCAGGTCGTTCAAATGAAAATATCGAAGCTGTTCGACAGAGTGTTGCAGAAAATCCAAATGTCTCATACCGCCGCCGGTCTCAGCAATTAAACATCAGTGGAACCACTTTGAGAAGGATTTTAAAGCAAGATCTTCACATGTTTCCGTACAAAGTGCAGTTGACTCAAAGATTATTGGAAACTGACAAGCCGCGGCGCTCAACAATGGACTATTTGCGTCGGAAGTTCCCAGGACGTGAGATATCATAGAAAGGTGGTATTGACTGGCCACCAAGATCGCCGGATTTGACTACACCGGACTTCTTCTCGTGGGGATTTTTGAAAAGTAAAGTCTATGCCAACAAGCCGAAGACCATAGAGGAGCTAAAAAACAACATTCGAGCCGAAATCGCAGCGATATCGCCCGAGACGCTGGCAAATACAATGGAAAATGCCGAAAAAAGAGCTCATTTTTGTCTCAGTAATAAAGGCGGACATTTGATCGATGTGGTTTTTGGAAACTAATCAAAATAAATTGTAATGAATCAAATTTAATAAAAAAATACGACTTTGTGAAATCTGTTGAAAATTCTCTAAGTTATTCAATACTTCCATCGACCAGATTGAGATGGCGCACCCTGTACATGATTTTATATTTATAGTTTTCAAGTTTCAAACGCCAGTGTACTGATCTATTGGCTGGGTCTTTTACGTTATGAAGCCAGACCAAGGGTCTGTGATCGATTAATAAAAGAAATTCCCTTCCGTAAATGTGATGACGAAATTGGGCCACACTGTATACTATTGTTAGTAATTCTTTTTCAATGGTACTATAGTTTAAGTAAGATATCGGCCTATCGTTACCAATCTTTCCTTGGCTAATTACACTGGCGATCGCTTCATTAGAAGCGTCTGTCGTGACAACAAAAATTTGCGTAAAATCAGGATATTGTAACACTGGTTCTTTACAGAGTATTTGTTTCAATTTATTAAATGACTCCACTTGTTTCTCTGTCCACTTAAAGGTGGCTCCCTTTTTTAATAATATTATTAAAGGTTTTGCTGAACCGGAAAAATTATCGATGAATCTCCTATAATATCCCGCGAGTCCTAGGAATTGTTTTATCTTTTTGGGATTCGTTGGTTCTGGGAACAGGTGTACTGCTTCCAATTTTTTGGGATCGGGTCGAACCCCGTCCTCGCTAATAATATGGCCGAGATATGCGACTTCCTTTCGTAAAAATTCGCACTTGTCCGGCTGCAATTTCAAATTGGCTTTTCGTAATCTTTCGGCCAGCCGTTTGAATTTTAGCTGATGTTCCTGTAGGGAGCATGCATATAATACAATATCATCAAGGTAGACGAAAAACTCGGTGCCCTGCAACCCACAAAGTACTCTATCCATTAAACGCTGGAAGGTTGCTGGTGCGTTTCTGAGGCGGATTGACATACGATTAAATTGTTAGTGGCCATATGGTGTTGAAAATGCTGTTTTTTCTTCCTTATGTATAGGAGGGTATCGGTATTGTCTTGTGAATACAGGATGTTCGTCGGTGAGCGTTATCTTATGCTCGACCGCGTTAGTTGAGTCCAGCCATTCCCCCGGTACATGGAAGAGATCGATCGCTTCTGTTATAGAGTCGTCGACACTCTGTCTTTCTTCCTTGTCCAAATTGATCTAGTCTCAATAGGGCCTTGACCTGCTCAACTCTTGTGGCTGGGTCGACCCTGGTGGTCGCACTCTTTACAACAGCTGCTTGTCCCTACTCGGGTTTGTTGTAGCAATCGCTGCATAGACCTGGCATACATACGGCGTCTGCGCCGGCCGTGTAAGTGTGTTCTTTTAATACACTGTACTCGTAGAGGCGTACTGTCGGCATGACGACTGACAGGTCCCTCTCGGTAGTATTGAAGGCCTTAACGTAACATGAACCGTTAACACTACTCACTACAGCTTCCCCCGCATATACGCCATGGCCTAAGTCAAGGCGCGGAAGATAACCAGTAGCCATGTCCATGTTCTCAGCTCGTATTTTACATATCAAGCTAGTACGAGCTGCTAGCGTCACACGATTTTTATTTTTTTTTGAACGGGAGTTCTTTCCCATCCCATTTGACTTTTTTCTCCTTATAATCAATAGAGGTTTTATTCTTTACATGAAATTCGGAACTAAGAATGGCATCCTGTGAAATCATAAAGTCGTTATCGACCACGTGGAACTCGGATGGGGTACCCTCTATATCTATTTTTGTCGATCCTAGAGTATATACAGGTCCGTCCGAAATACCTTGTAATTTTAATATATCGTCTGAATTTACCGAAACGTTTTCTTTTAAAGATTTATTTTTATTAAGTTAGGGTCCGCCCCAGAATCTACCAAAAATTCCGCTTTTTCTTTTATTTGAGGTGACTCGACTTCTACTACTGGAACGAACGAATGGGTCTTTAGTTTTATTTTCGCGATTCTTACACGTCTTGTATTTGGGTGGTTTGCAGTGGGCGCGCATAAGTACCCTCAGGTCGGCTCGCGCCTGCTGCCGACCGTGGCGATCCGTTTCCCTCGGGTTCTTTCGTCACGTTGTTTGGCATAGCACGATGCTACATCGTGTCCAGGTTTTCCGCAATATACACATGTAATCCTATTCTCGAAACGCGGTGGACCCAACTGTCCTGGATTAAACGCGATGTTACTGTTGTTATTATTATTATTATTATTATTATTATTTCGAGGTGGTCGTTTATCCGGGTGTCGAAGCCAAAATTGTTCCGACTCGTGGCCCGGTTTTTTACAGAATGAGCATGTGATTGACTCGGAAGGTTTTATTTCTGGTGTGCCGAATGAAACATGCGGTTTTGGCTCTTGACGCTGTTCTCTAAATTTAAATTTATCTTTTTCGAAATCTTTTTCAACCTTAATTGCGGCCGAATAAGCTTCTGATAATTTTGTATACCCCTCGAGTCTCAGATTTGTACGGAATGTCGGAGGTAAGCCCGCTACCAAACATTCAAGGGTCTCTACCTCGATGTCTTTTATAGTGGTGGCTCTTAAAGGCCCTTTTGAAGTTGTATTTTCCTCTAGTATCGCGGCGTGAAGGTCCTTTACCCGATTAATGTAATCTATTATATGCTCGTATCTTAATTTAACTATGCTACCGAGTTCCCCACGATATTGATTAACCGACTTGGTAGCGCCAAACACTCCCTTTAATACATCTGTAAATTCTTTAACGGTCTCGAAATTATCGTCCTCCACCGCGGTATATGCTCTACCTTTCAATTTTTTTCTTAACAACCGAGCAAGCGTCGGCTCTTGGTTAATAGGGAACATATCTTTTATTCTATTACATGCTCGAGCGAATTTTAACAGGGGGATGTTTTCCCCATTGAATGTCGGCACGCTTTCCAGCGCGTCTTTAAACGATAGTTGTGACCATGTGGGGCCAGTGTACTGTGGGTTGTGTGAGCCTGAGCTTACGCCTGGAGTCCCTTCCCTACTGGTACCCTGCTGCCCAGACTGGACGTCTACGCAGAGTTGGACAACCTCCTTTTGGAGCAAATTAAAATTAGTCATCATATTTACCAACAACTGTTCAACCCTAGAATTTAAATTTGTATCATTGTTTTTGGTGTGATCTTGATATGAGCATTGTTCTTCTCTATAACGCAAACTGTATTCTTTTTCTTTATTATCAATTTCATTAAGTCTTTCTTCTGCTTCTTGATTTTTGAGATGAAGAGCTTCTTCTTGTGCTTTTAATTGCTGTTGTTTACGCAATAATTGTTCTTGGAGGATTTTTACCTCGTCCTCGTTGAGAGTGGGTTTTTTACTACGAGTATCCATTTTAGTTTAACGAAATATCCAAAAAGATAGTTATACAGAAAATGTATCCCACCGATGTCACCAGAAAATTTAACCTGTTACGTCCTTGATTTTAATATTGAATTTTTAAAAAGGATCGCACGGTCGTTGATAGGGCCAGCCTCAAGCTTTAACCGGGATTCACCAGTAGCGATGAGGCCGTTCTAGTATGAATTTATCCTTGGATATTCTGTCGTTGCTAAATATGTATATATATATATATATGAAGACAGTTTGAACTGTACTCACCGATTGTTGTCATCTGTGGTGTACATGGCCGCTGAGCGGAAGGGCCTAGCGGGTTGTCTATTCAGTTTATGGTGACCAGAGGTATGCCGGCTTGGAATTGGTCAAGGACAAGCAGGTCTTCGAAGTCCGGGGTGTCCGTGCATTTGACGACTTCGTGCAAGCTGATGGAGGTCCAATGGAACACGACCTTCCCTTCGTTGATGGAACGCTCGAATGCACCACGGAAATGTTTGTCGGATGTAACCTGCGGTAGTGATCGCACGTTAGAAATCTTTATGTTCTGAAAAGCATTTTCGTCGATTTCCCTCTCGATAGAGGAGATAGCACTTGGTTTCAATGGTATCCCGAGGACAACCGAACAATTGTCCATTTCAATATTCTTTGCTGCGGAACAACTTTTGTTATCTAATATCCTTCTGAATATGGCGAAAAAACGGCGTACAGCCTTTCTACGTTCACTTCTATGTTTGCCATATGTGGGAATAGGATGAAAAGTGGATGCTTGAGGAAGGTTTTATTTAACGCTGTACCGCTGATGCAAGCGGGATGGCGAATTACTTAGTGGTCTAACTTATTAAAGTAATGGAAAGGGTAGCACGTACCAGTGGAGGCGCGATGCTACAATCGATGAATGGGTGAGAGCGAAACTAGTGGTCGCTCGAGAGAATGAATGAACGTCGTAGAGGCGTATAGATTAATAATGTTGTTATGCGCAGCCCTCGCTTGGCTGAGTGCTTGGCACGTATTTTCACTTTTTGTTGTTCTATTTTTTTGGTTAGGGTATGATTCGATTAATGTGTTACTTCGTTGCATTTAGTTTTCCTTTATTTGAATACATGTGCTCTTGTCGAGCGTTGAGCGAGAACTGAGGCTCGTAACTGCAGGCGGCTAGAGCTACGCGAGAGGGGAGAGGCCCAGGAACCCGAGAACGACATGCGCGCCATAACGCGGTCGCCTCGCGAAGGATTGAGCTTACGTTATAAACGTACCGCGCGTCTTGATGGGTAGGCCCATCAAAAAAAATATAAATCATTTGTTATAAAAGGTGAAGAAACATGTGGTAAATTGTAAAACAAAAGAGGGTCACAAAGAACCCAATAAAGCTGACGAAGTCATTTAAGGTTAAGTTTCGATTGGAAGAATACAAAGTTTTATAGCAGGTCTCTTGAAGATTCCCTTCGCTGTTTGGAAGCTGGCCGCCCTGAGAACCCCGTCAGAGCCAGGATGGGTTTCGACGATGCGACCGAGAACCCAGGATCGGGGAAGCTGATCGTTTTCTCGGACTACGACCAACTGCCCGACTTGGAGCGGCGGACCCTCTTCTCTCTTCCATTTTGTGCGCTGCTGCAGATTGTGTAGATAGTCGTTAGACCAGCGGCGTCAAAAATGTTGGCGAATTTGTTCAATGCTTTGCCAGCGAGATAGTCGGTTGACTGGCAAATGTTGGAGACATGGCTCGGGGTACGATATAAGTGAGTCTCCGATTAAGACGTGTCCAGGGGTGAGACAGGAAAAATCTTCGGGATCGGGAGACATGGGAGTTAAGGGGCGCGAATTCAGTATCGCTTCAAACGTGAGTGACTGGTCCGACGCAATTCGATTGGAATGATGCTTCATTGATCGAACAGCCGCCTCCCAGAGCCCGCCGAAATGCGGAGCTCTCGAAGGAATGAAGTGCCACTTGATGGCATCGGCGGACGTATCGTTAACGATTTGGCTTCTTACCTTTTCTTGGTTTAACAAATTTCGCAGCTCTTCGAGCTCACGGTTGGCTCCTTAAAAATTGGACCCATTATCAGAATAGATGTCAGAAGGTTTGCCCCGACGGCCTATGAATCTCTTCAGCGCGTTGAGGAACCCTTCAGCCGATAAATCGGACACCCTCTCCATGTGAATTGCCTTCGTGGCAAGACAAATAAAAATTGCGATCCACGCTTTCGTCCTTTTCGCATTTCGGCGTTTCCTTTCTCGAATATATATTGGGCCACAGTAGTCAAGCCCTATGTTGCTGAACGGACGCGATGGCGTTACACGCGGTTAAGGCAAGTCGCCCTTGATGTGTCGCGCTGGGGAAGGATTCGCCTTGAAGCAGATTACACATTGGTGTACGATGCTGCGCACCATTCGCCTGGCCCCGAGGGGCCAATAGCGAGATCGCACGGCTGATAGAGTTGCTTGTGGACCAGCATGAAGACATTTACTGTGCTCGTACTTAACAATGAGGCGAGTAAGAGAGTGATGAGCTGGTAACAGCAATGGGTGTTTCGCATCATAAGGAACGTCCGCGTTCTTCAATCTCCCGCCGACTCTCAAGAGGCCCTCGTGGTCCAAAAAGGGATTTAAACTGAGGAGCCGGCTGCTACGGGAAATTGCTTCATGCCTTTCAATGGCTTCGATTTCTCTCGTAAACGTGGCTTGTTGAACATTCCTTACTATCATCTTTCGAGCATCTTCAAATTCTCGAGCGGAAATTGTTCCCTGAGTTCTGTTTTCTTAATTTGCGCGAGCGTTGCGTCTGAAGCGTAGACACCATGCGATTACTCTTACAAGCCGTATGTAGGAAGAGAATCGTTGCACAATGTCTTCATCCTCCTGTGACGCCACTGTGACGATGGCAGTCTTTCGTTGCTCAGGTAGTTCGTCTAGGTTACCCACTGAGCGTTTGTCACACGGCCAAAACTTCTCGTCGTTAATTAGCCAAGGTGGACCATACCACCACAGTTGAGCTTGAATGAATGCTTCGGCATTCGTGCCTCGAGATAGAGAGTCAGCGGGATTATCGTCAGTGTTCACATGCCTCTAACAATCTATCCACGTAAGCTCCTGAATCTCCCCCACTCTGTTTGCGACGAACGTGTTAAATTTTCTGCTTGGAGATTTGATCCAATCCAAGACGATTGAGGCGTCGGTCCAGCAGCATGTATATTCTATCTTTAGGTCCAGTATGTGGGTCACCTTGTCGATCATTTGTGCCAAAAGCAGAGCGCCACACAATTCCAATCGCGGCAGCGAGACCGCTTTAAGCGGGGCTACCCGTGATTTTGAGCACAACAGAATTGAATGATGTTTTCCGTGGTGATCGGTGGAGCGTATATATAGACAAGCAGCATATGCACTTTGGCTTGCGTCGCAAAACCCGTGCAATTCAATGCGTTTGATTCCTTCACCTTGTACCACTATTCGGGGTATTTTTAAGTGATTCAGCAGCTTGAACTGTGACTTGTACGAATGCCATTCTGTGTAAAGCTCAGTTGTAACGGCCTCGTCCCAGCCAAGTTGCAGGCTCCACAACTTCTGGATCAGAATTTTTGCTGAGATGATGATTGGACCGAGAAGCCCAAGAGGATCAAAAATCTGCGCGATGCAAGATAAGATTGTCCTCTTCGTGGTACGCGTAGGTTGACGGGCATCGGGAGCTATGGTGTATTGGAATACGTCTTCAACTGGACTCCATTGTATTCCGAGGGTTTTGAACATCCCTTCTTTGTCCAACGATAGGACCGAATTAACGGTGGTATCTGAAGTCATCGTTTCGAGCAGGTCCGGCGCGTTTGAAGCCCATTTCCGCAGTTCAAATCCACCTTTCGCTAGAAGCCGTTTTACCTCATTGCGAATCTGCAGCGCGTATTCCTTGGAATGAGCGCCGGTGAGCATGTCGTCCACATAAAAATCTCGTAACGTAACCAGCGATCCAACGGGAAAGTCCTTAACCTCAAGTTCAGCCAAGGTCCTAAGCGATTTAATTGCCAGAAACGAGGCTGGCGCTGTGCCGTAAGTGACGGTCAACAAATCGAATTCCTTGATTGAATCTTCTGGATTATCTCGCCATACAATTCGCTGTAACGGCACTTGCGACTCATCCACAAGCACTTGGCGATACATCTTTGCTACGTCAGCGACTAGAACGTACCTGTGCGTGCGGAATCTTGCGACGATTAAAAATATATCCTGCTGTAATGTCGGTCCGACCATGAGGGCGTCGTTGAGCGAAATATTGGTGCTGATTTTGCATGAAGCATCGAAAATAACCCTTAGCTTGGTTGTCCTATTTTCTTCTTTTATCACGCAATGATGAGGCATGTAGTACTGAGGACCTGGTGTGTCACTGCCGCTTCGTAGCTCTCTCAGATGGCCAAGCGACTCGTACTCCTTTATAAATTTTGTGTAGTCTCTCTTGACGCTCGATTCGCGACTGAGCCGTTTCTCAAGGTTTTTGAACCTTCGTATAGCCGTTTCCTTTGATTGACCGAGACTGGATATTTTTTCTGTTACCGGCAGCTTCACGATGAATCGTCCTTGCGTGTTTCTTCTTACGGTTTCGTTGTAGTACTGTTCGCATTACGCTCATCAAGGGATAAGCTGCTCCTCCGCGCGCCATGCTCGATCTCCCAAAATCGCGTCACTGCATCCTGTAGGTCGTTGTTTGTGCTCACATTGCAGATCGTAGGCGTGTTGCTATGCTGTCTGGCGACAATTCCTCCCGCTGTTATCCATCCGAGATGCGTTTTTTGCCAACACGGTTGTGTCTCGGTGGCCTTAATCTGGCCCACGCACATTAGTTTCCAGAATGTAACTACGCCGATGAGCATGTCAATTCGTGCAGATTGAAGGAAGTCCGGGTCTGCTAGTTTGATTCCCACAGGAACGCGGATCTCGGACGGATCGAGGGATACCACAGGAACGTCCTGCGTTATTTTACGTAGGATCAGATAGTCGAGCTCCTCCTTGAATGCGTTGAAGCGTGATTGCAGAGTCACTTTCATTATGCGATGCGTTTCGGTTCTGGAATCTCCAACACCAGTTATCGGCACAGAGGTGGGGCGCTGGGGCAGCCCTAACCTATTCGCAAAATCAGCTGTTATGAAGTTGGACTGTGCGCCACAATCTAAGAGAGCTCTACACGAACATAAGCTGCCTTTAACATCTCGCACTTGAACGATAGCTGTTGATAACAGTACCTGATGCCCCGTTGCCATAGAGGTGTGCGTTGCTACTGTCGATGGTATCGCCGACGAAGAAGCTGCTGAGTTTGCGGGAAGAGAAACAGGTGCGATTGACTGCGGAGCGAGTTCCATGTGCAGTAGCGTATTGTGCCTCTTGTGGCAGACCCTACACGATCCCGCGGTGCACTGTTTAGCTCAATGTTCGGTAGTCTTGAGGCAGTTTATGCAAAGCTTAGCTGCCTTCATTTCCTGAAATCGACGTTCGATTGAAAGCTCAAGAAACTTTGAGCAGTGATAAATGGGATGATCGCCTTTACAAAAGCTGCACGCTGGTTTGTTCGTGACTGCACTTGCCACCGTGAATTTTCTCGAATACGCTTTCTCATTACTGGTCGAGGACGTTTGTGTTTGTGGTTTTCTGTCAACAGCCTCGAACGCGCGACATCGATGCGCGAGGAAATCGGTTAATTGCTTTAATGTCGGTATGGTAGCGTCCTTGAGGCTGGTTTCCCATTCCTTATTTGTTAGTGGAGCTAGCCTGCTCGTTATAAGATGTATGACTAAGTCATCCCAATTATTTGTAGGGCGATTGAGAACTTGCAATGCGCGCAAATGCTTAAGAACCGTGTCTAACAGCTGCCGAAGTTCGACGTGATTTTCTTTATGTAAAACGGGTTGATCAAAGAGAGCCTTTCCGTGTTTTTGGACGATTATTCGTTGATTATCGTATCTTTCTGTGAGAAGTTTCCACGCCTCGTCGTAATTTTCGGCGGTGATTGCAAGAGAGCTGATCACGTCAACAGCTTCACCTTTGAGTGACGCTTTTAGATAATGCAGCTTCTGAATCGCTGGTAATACATTGTTGTCGTGTATCATCGACTTGAATATATCGTGAAACGGGCGCCAATCTTCATATGAACCCGAAAATGTCGGCAGTTCGATGCGCGGCAGTCGCACGTTTCCGTTTAGGGGTTGAGCACCATTGTCGCCGCTTGCTAGCGCGCAACTCTGAAATGGATTAGGTCCCACTGCGTCATTCACGCCGCCACCGATAGCGCGCTCTACGTCGTTGGCCCTCATACGCGCAATTATAATTTCTTCGATTTTCGCGTCAACTATAAAGTATTTATCCGCGAATGCAACACGCTCTTCTTCGTTTCCTGCTATTTCCTCTTCCATGTCTTCGATAAGATCGATGTCGTCTTGTGCATCCTCGAATTGCTGCCAACATTCGCGGAATTTTATTTGCCTTTGTTTTAACTCGACCAACGATACTACGCGATCCCCTAGATCAGGGGTCTCCAAACTTTCCAGCCTTAGGGCCATACTGATTACTCCAGTAAGTTCCGAGGGCCAAAACCATATTATCATTGTTGCCGGTGGTAAAAAGTCAAATAGTCCAAAATCTGTCCGCGGGCCGAATGTGGCCCTCGGGCCGTAGTTTGGAGACCCCTGCCCTAGATCATCGACGAACGTATTGGCACGCGTGCATGCAGCCTTAGCGCGTGTTCGCTTCGTCTTGTGAGCTTTAAGTTGCGCCACGACGGCGGGCGTGCGATCCATAATTGTAATTTTCTTTTTACCTCGTGCAATACTGAATTCGACGCGAATTATATAATGGGTAAGGAATGGACGTCGGAGACTTACCCAAATTTCTGTTGATTCTCAGCTGTCCGCCAGCCCTGTCGCCGCTCGTTGAGAATAATGTGCGACACTGGACGTCGCCTCGCGTCGCTGCCGTGCTTCTTATGACAAAAAAATGGCTGACATACGATTTCGCCTCGTATAGATGCGTCGTTGATGGCGAGCACGATGGCCGACATATGACGCCGCCTTGTGCAGAGCCGCCACCGTTTGTGACGCCGTGATCCGCCTGTCGAACGCCTCGAGTTGCTCGACACTGCGCACTATGTGTGCTTAGCGATGTTAGAGGAATTTATCGTCTGGCGCAAATGTTTGCGGTCTTGATAATCTCGGTGCACGTGCTAGATGTGTTTCGATATCACATGCACTCGTCACCCGATATACGAGTGACGTATATTTTCGTATATTTTTTCACGAACTTGCTTGTTATCCGGCTCGAAGGACCATGTTTTGCGCAGCCCTCGCTTGGCGGGGTGCTTGGCACGTATTTTCACTTTTTGTTGTTCTATTTTTTTGGTTAGGGTATGATTCGATTAATGTGTTACTTCGTTGCATTTAGTTTTCCTTTATTTGAATACATGTGCTCTTGTCGAGCGTTGAGCGAGAACTGCGGCTCGTAACCGCAGGCGGCTAGAGCTACGCGAGAGGGGAGAGGCCCAGGAACCCGAAAACGACATGCGCGCCATCACGCGGTCGCCTCGCGAAGGATTGAGCTCACGTTATAAACAAATGTCGCGAGAATTAAAATGGAACTATTAAATGATGCGAAACGTTGAAATAAATTCAGAATGGTACAAATAACTTGTTAACGTGGATAGGTCGCGAAATAATTTTAACACTAATACAGTTTTGGTATAATTATTAAACTCACATTTAAATGGTTTACACAATGTTTTATAATTTTTAGTTTAAGAATTAGATCGTAATAACGTTAAATCTTAAAGACTGATTGTCTAAACTTCTTCTGAGTTGTAACTCGCGTACTGATCAAAGATTGAAGATGATGGTTTAATAATTCGTTCGTAATTAATACTGCCAAAAAAACTAACTGTTAATAAAAACTCTCTCATAAAAACTCTGATGGAAAACTCTCTCTCTCTGCACTGATTAACTAATTAATACTTAATACTGCTGCGCGCTCTTGGCCACGCGTATATAAAGGGTGTCCTAGCAAGAGCACCGGATTTAAATTTCTCGCCATTTTGTTAATACGAGTTGTACGGTGATTTCTTTTGACATTTGTCACGTACAGACCACGCGATTTAAGAATATGGAGAAGTATTCAAACCAACAACGTTTAATTATTGTAAAAACACATTACAAAAATGGTGAAAGTTTTGCGAAAACAGTTCGCCAATTACGTCAAGTTTTTGGTCGCAATAATGCGCCAAATGAATCGACAGTGAGGCGTTTAATTACAAAATTTGAGACCAAATTTACCCTGATGGATCAGAAGATCATTGTTCGTCGTCGTCCTTGTCGGTCACTCGAAAATATAGCCACAGTAACGGAATCTGTGGCCGAGAATCCAGGAACTTCCATTTGGCATCGTGGTCAACAATTAAACAAATCCAGTAGCACTATGCAACGAATTTTGGTGAAAGATCTGGATTTGCACGCGTACAAGGTTCAATTGGTGCAAGAAATCAAGCCAAGGGACCATGCGCAGCGCCGTGAATTTGTGGATTGGCTGTTGGAACATCATCGAATTAATGCGGATTTTTCGAAAAAAATCATTTTTTCAGATGAGCCACATTTTCAACTCAACGGATACGTAAATAAGCAAAACTGTCGGATTTGGGGTGCTGAAAATCCTCGTGTGATACTCAAACAACCAATGCATCCACCGCGAGTAACTGTTTGGTGTGCATTTTGGGCTGACGGAGTAATTGGGCCGTATTTCTTTGAAAATGCGGCTGGAAATGCGCTAACTGTTAATGGAGTGCGATATCGCGAAATGTTAACGGAGCTTCTGTGGCCCGAATTGGATGTAATTGATGTGGAGGACATGTTTTTCCAACAAGACGGTGCGACCTGCCACACAGCACGTGAAACACTGGTGTTACTGCAGACTAAGTTTCCAGGCCGTGTCATTTCCCGATTTGGCGATCAACATTGGCCACCAAGATCGTGCGATCTAACACCGATGGACTTTTTCCTTTGGGGCTATGTGAAGGAAAAGGTGTATGCGAATGAGCCTGAAACAGTTGAACATCTTAAAGAGGAAATACGGCGCGTTATTGGTGAAATACAGCCACATTTATGCGAAAACGTTATTCAATATTTCAACAAAAGAATAACCCTGTGCCAGAGGTTTCGTGGTGGCCATTTGCCTGATGTTGTATTTCACGGTTAATCGGAATTATTTTTCTTTATGTTGAAATAAAAATGTTTGCTCAATTAAAAAATAAATGTATTTTTTCTTTAAAATTAAATCCCGCGCTCCTGTTGGGACACCCTTTATATGTCGTCGGATTCTGCACGCTAAAGTAGGGGTCGTGTCATTTTGGCGTGTGTCCTCCCTCCTATGCGTCCAGCATCTTCGGACAAAGGAGACCGCCGTATAAGGCAATGCTTACGGTGATCTAATTGCTATGATAACGCGGACGAACACTTTTTGGAATTAAATAGGTTTTGTGTCGCAGGTAGCCTTTTAAAGTTAACATAATGATTCTTACTTTAATTATACTAATTATATTTATTTCCTGCTTGAAGAAGGGGCCAACGCGTATATATATGAATGCAATACATTGTCTCTCTCTTGCAACAGTATTTGAGAGCATAGTATTTAAGAGCACAGCTCTTGAGTTTTGCGATCCTCATGTCGTTTACACAATCCGCAGCGGACCCTCTTGTGCGAATACTGCCGCTCTTGGGACTGTTGTTAAGGCGTTTCGGAGCCAAGAATTCCTGCGATTCCTTGTTTAAGATCATTTTGGAGGTCTTCTATGTCGCCTCACCTCCTCAGGTGAGGCTCGACCAGGTGGAGCGTGACTTGTTTCATATACTGTTTTGCAGCGAGGGCATTGTCCTCCTCGTTGTTGCTAACGCATCGACTGTTGTATAAAATTCGAGCGTTCACCATCGCTGGGTCCAGTATTCCAAAAAAAACCTCATTGGCCATCTCAGAGTTGCCCTGGCGGTTGTGTACGCATGACACAGCTGATCAAAGCAATCTGTTCCTCCCTTCGTTTTGTTATAATGTAGGATTACTTTCGACTTTTCGTTTGTTATCGCAGTTGTTCGCAGATACGATGATGCAAGTAACACGATTTTATTTTTTTTTGTGTGTGCGATAACAATGAGAGGTCTGCTGAGAAGGCAAAAACTGTAGCCGGCGGTTCTGTGGAAGCAACCTTCATTTCTAACGGAATTTCACGCTTATTTTTCCGGATCGTACCAGTGATAGTCATGTTGAAGGGACGTTCTAGCATATGTTGTAACATAGGAATGGAAGTGAACCAGTTATCACAGATTACGGTCCGATTCGTTCCGTGGATTGGCGTCGTAACTTTTTTTGATCTCCAGAATTTCGGAGTAAACACACATGTCGACTTGATAAAAAAAAAATGTAGCGGTTCACATAGTTATACTTACATTACGTGAAGTAATCCCACGCAGAAAAAAGAAAAAAATTCACTTTTCACGAAATAATTACGTGGCGGTTAGACGGAGGGTCAAATTGACCCCAGCTCGCATACGGATTTCTAGGATCGACTGCCACGAAGGAACTGCTGTCGCGATTCGACCGATCCTAGTCTCATCTTACAAAGGGAACCCCAAAGCACCGTTAGATGGGAGGCCAGTCCCCTCGGGCGCCAATAACTTATAGTAATTCCAGCTTAAAGTTGCGCTTGGGGTCATTTTGACCCCGGTTAACCGCGAAGGGTTAACTAACCTTTTCGCAGTTGTTACGATTATATATACATCTGGCGTCTTTTTGATACCCGTCCTAGCTGAATATGAAAATGTATGTGAGAGGGTAGGGTAACGTTCGAATAATATCAAAACAGAAAATGCAAGGCTTTCAATTTATTCATAGTAATTCACATGTAATTCCAAATCGTTCTGAACAAGTTTGTATATAGGTTTTTTTTATTAATTTACAAAATTATATATATAAATAAACCCACATATATTAATCGTTTTTACACACATACATATATACAAACTATAATAATATTCATGAAAAATAAAAATAATTTACAAACTATAGATATAAACGTACGCATTTACACACACTCCCTGTATCTATATTTACAATACACACATACATATATACCTTACGATCAAAAAGTACGCGGAATTTGTTAATAAAACGAAATCGGTTCAATTATTCGTCGATATTTATTTTATTCCCTTCAAAGTTATCTCCATCGTAAGCAATACACATATTCCAACGCTTCTTCCAATCTTTAAAACACTCTTCATAGGCCGTTTTTGGAATCGCCTTCAGCTCCTTCTGCGAATTCTCCTTTATCGCCTCAATCGTCTTAAAATGTTTTTCGCGAAGTGGTAACTTGCATCGTGAGAACAGGAAAAAGTCACACGGGACCTGTGAAGTATTCACAGCTACATACCCCGGTACTACCAGATATAATAAAATCGAAAAGATGTAAGAAAGATAGGTCGTGACAGCAAGCGACAAGTACGAGGGAATTTCGCTATTAAGAAAAACGGGTTGACGACTAGTTGGCGATAAACAGCGAAGGAACAATAAAGTGAATAATAATGAAAGCGAGAGGTCCGAGAACGCATGAGCGGGATAATCGGTGCAAGCGTACCGAGGTTTGCGGGCACTAGGCCATCGCACCCGGTCATATAAGAATAACTAGCGACGTCACACCTCCGGAATTCCCTCGCTGCCGTAAACAGTAGGTTAGCGACCACCTGGCCTCGCTTGACGGTGAGGGGAAGACGGTAGCGCGGTAACGGCAAGCCGCAAAATTATTAAGACTCGTTAGGTTTAAAAATTGCAATTGAAAATGATGAAAAGGGGAATGAGGAAGCGGGAAGAGCTATAAAAGGGCCTGCGCGGAGGAAAAAGCTCTCTTAGCCCGAGGCTCTAATCTTGAAATTATTAAATTCTGAATTTCTGCGACAATTTCCGACCACTTGTCTTCTTCTAAGATGGAAATTTGGCAAATCGCAACTCGGGGTCTGAGTCAGCGTTACCTAGATTCCTGCGTTATCGATATTTTTTGGTCGAAAGATCTCAAACAATCGAATCCCTAATTTTTGTCAACTCTGATTGCCTCACTCATTCGTTAAGAATTAATGAAGCAACCACACTTGACGGTTTTTAATTTCTAAAGAAATCGTGAAAAAATATCACCACAGCCAGGGATCGAACCGGGAAGTCCAGAATTCTAGCCTGGTACGTTACCAATTACGCCACCGTGGCTCAAGGGTGGTCGCTTCATTAATTCTTAACGAATGAGTGAGGCAATCAGAGTTGACAAAAATTAGGGATTCGATTGTTTGAGATCTTTCGACCAAAAAAGATCGATAACGCAGGCCTCTAGGTAACGCTGACTCAGACCCCGAGTTGCTATTTGCCAAATTTCCATCTTAGAAGAAGACAAGTGGTCGGAAATTGTCGCAGAAATTCAGAATTTAATAATAACATATAGTATACACGACCGATGATTAATTAGTAATTATCTAATCTTGAAAGTACGTGCATAAAAAAAAGTGTCACAGTTATCAGTTTGCAACTTTTACCTAAAATATTTTATCGGGATACGTGTTTATTTTGGTCAGAGTAGTAACCAGTAAATTATCAAAAGACGTTTGTTCCTGGTGATTGTGGAGATCCGTGAAGAACAAACACAGAGAAAGACGGAAGGACAGGCGAGTAATTTAAATAATATAGGAATTATAAGTGACATATCGGGAAAATTGACGTTGATCTAGATTTAGATAGGTTTTAAGTGGTTAGAATTAAGTCAATAGAATTAAGTCAATAGAATTAAGTGGATAGTGTGCAAGCAATTATAGTTAACGCGCATAGCATTATAAACCAGTAGCATAGGCTAGAAGGGAATAAGCGGTCTGATTTAAAGAGAACACGAAGAAGTGAAGCGAGGGATAGATAGCTAGAGATATATAGTAGGTATATTGAGATATTGGAAAAGAGCGGGTGCGACGCGGTTTACTGTATGTGTGTGTGCGTCGACTGGACGGCTCACCACCAACGCATAAAACATTAACAGAATACCGAGCCGGATGTACTGAGAACTTATGTCGACGTAATACCAGAAAATAATTGTGTAAATAATCGCTGTAATACACAAAGTTAAATGAATTGTACTGGTCATCGGTACTAGGAAACCCAACGTTAACATTCTGTTTTTAATTGTTTGCATCAATAAACCCTATTCTCACCTACCCAGAAGTCTAAAATTATCTACACCTGTGATCGAGCTCGAATTTCCCATGGGAAAATAAATTTAATGTTGACGATAAAAAAATTACCGTTACAGGCCATATCAGGTCAATACGGAGCTTGCGGAATGGTATTAACGATGTTTTTGGTCAAATAGTCGCGTACAAGATGAGATGTGTGAGCCTGTGCATTGTCGTGGTGAAGAAACCACGAGTTGTTTCTCCACATGAAACTCGTCTTATGCTCAAAACATCGTGTATAACGCTCTGCACCGATCCGAACGAGACACCAAGATACTATCCCCTGATGCTCACACGACGATCTTCGAGCACAATTTTCTTAACTTTTTCGATGTTTTGGTAAGTCACAGAGGTGGATGGATGACCGGAACGAGGCAAATCATCAACCACAGTACCGCCCGCTTTGAACTCTTTGTATCACACGTATGCTTGTGTTTTCGACATTGCCGAGTTCCTGTAGGCTACCGTTAACGTTTTAAATGCTTCCGCACATGATATTTTGTTAGAAACACAAAATTGCAGGTGCACTCTTTGCTCAACTAAATTTGACATAGCGAAATTCGCAGAATACACCAAGCAATGGCTTGTTTACAAAGCTATTACGCACAAACTATCTGACACGTATCGTTTAAAAGTGACATATAAACAACTGACAGAAGCACCAATCCAGAAAAAAAATTATTTTGACAGTATCTCAAAGGTGGCTCGTTTAAATGAGAAATTCCGGGTACTTTTTGATCGTAAGGTATATACAAAGTAACAAGTACAAAAACACTCGTAAAAAATGATCTACAAACTATATACAGGGTGCGCCATCTTTTATGTCGGTATGTAAACATGGAATAACTTTGACATTTATCAACCGATTGACATGTTTTTGAAACGTCAATTCAGTACAATTTTAACCATGAATCGCTTCATACCGAAACAACGTGCCGAAATAGTGACGCTGTAAATTGAAAATAGTTGTTCTTTTGTGTTAACTCAACGTGCATATCGTCGATAATATCGTGGCCAATAAGCACCGTCTGCCAACACTATTCGTCGGTGGTGTCGAATTTTGTTGAGCACGGGACAGTGGAAGATTGTCCACGTGCCGTTCATAAACGCACAAGACGTTCCGATAAACTGATTGAAGCGGTAAGAGAGAGTGTTGCCGAGAACACTCATGTGTCATATCGTCACCGCGCTCAGCATTTTGGCGTCAGTGGAACCACTTTGCGGTGCATTTTGAAGGATAAAGTGCAATTGACTCAAAGAATATTGTCCACAGACCGTCCACGTCACTTGGAATACGGCCAAACAGTCGCTCGAATGATTGACACTGAACCTGATTTTTGGAAGCAAATTTTGATGAAGGACGAGGCACATTGCACACTCTCTGGTGCCGTTAACAAGCAAAATTGGATCATTTGGAAAACGGAGAATCCACACGAGATTCATGAAACACCATTGCATGACCAAAAAGTGACTGTTTAGGCCGTCGTTTGCGCCAAAACCATCATTGGGCCATTTTTTTCAGAAAGGGCGAAACAGTCGATCGATCCAGATGGGAATCGATAGCGGTGGATGTTGGCTCATTATGTCTGCCCACAAATGTGTGAAAAAGGTCTGGACGGTTACTGTTTTCAACAAGACGGTGCGCGATGCCACACTGCAAATCAAACAATGCAGTTTCTGCAACGAAAATTCCCTGGACGTGTGATGTCAAAAAATGGCGACATTAACTGGCCACCCAGATCTCCAGATTTGACCTCTTTGGACTTCTTTTTGTGGAGTTATTTGAAAAGCAAAGTATACGCCAACAAGCCTTAGACTATTGACGAGCTCAAGGCAAACATTCGTGCCGAAATTATCGCTATACCGCCCGAGATGCTCGAAAAAGTGATGGCAAACGCAGCAAAAAGGGCACATTTTGCTTTGGCCAATAAAGGCGGCCACTTGATTGATGTTGTATTCAAAAACTAGTCCAAATAAATTGTAAAGGACCAAATTAAATGAAAATACCTTGTAACGTGGCAGAATATTCGGGCTGCGTCCTCCTCGCTCGACGGCTACCAGCACGATCGCTCAGGGCTGTAGGGGATAATTTTCGTATTTCATTTATTCTTTATTTTTATTTTTTTTTGTTGTATTTTTTTTTATATATAATGCGTTCGATACGACCGAGGGATGGAGAGGGGGTACGAGGGAGAGGAGAGCAATGTGACAACTTCGGGAACTTCGGACCGATCTCTTAGGTTTTTCTTGGTCGGAATATGCCACTTTCCCGACGACGCACCAAATAGTACGCGGCCTTCCATCCTTAGCTGCCGTCGACTCACGGGAATCTATATATCTCCGAGAGTCATCTGCTGGGCTACGCAACGTTGATATTGTCTGTCGCTAAGTAATCCATCATCCAGCTGAGGCGCTAGTCGCGGTCATCGTGCGACACCGGCTACCCCAATTAACGGAGTTTAGCGGGTTAAGTGGGGATCATAGTTCACCGGCACGCGTGCCGGCAGGACCTCGGGGCTTTTTCCCGGTGATCGTCGAGTAAGGAGGACGTAATTCTCTGTGTCATCTTTAGTGGTCCCGTACAACCGTTGGCAACATTTGGGAATATCACTATCGACCGATCCGTCTATCCAAAATTTGTATTCGATCCTCTCTATTATCTGGACCCGAGGATTCAGGTCGGAAAGACACTCGAGATTTTCCGGAAGTCGAGGAACAGCACATCAGCGTCGTGTCGGTGAGCTCTCTTCCCTTCTACGGTCTGTCGCTAATATTATTCTATCATTTGATTTGTTCATTCTAAATTTATTCGAGCTTGGTTACCCCTGCGGCTCTGGTACACTGCGTGCAGAGTGTTAAGTTGTATTGGGTATCGCGGCGTTTAATAAATGTAATCCCGAGATCGTTTAACGTGTAGAAACCGGGGAAAAGTCACTTTATTAATTGGTTTTTATTAAATCGTGCGCGAGTTAGGCCGTTATCCCGAGGTGCGTTGGATTGTTTGTGGGATTGGAATGGGATAGACCGCATCACGGATTTTAACGAATTATGGGTTTTAGATTTACATGATTTTGTTTGAGTTTTCATTCGTTTCGATTTAGAAGGTCGTGCGCGCGTTAGTACGTCGTCCCGTTGTGAATTTGATGTAAAAGGGACTGGCACGTTATAGACCGCGTCGCGTATCATTCAAATTAATCGGAGTTTCCCTATCTTGTTTATTTATTAATTTATTAATTTTATTTATTATTGATTATTTTTGGACTTTGTGTTAACGTTATCTTAGAATCGCGGAGAGCGTAATCGGCCGTCGTCTCGTATGCTGGACGTGGATTCGAGGGACTTGTACGGTCCGAGGCGTATCTCGCGTGATTTGATTATCCATTACGTTTTATTATATTTTATTCAACCAACTAATTATCGATTGATATTATTATTCTGATGTTAATTATTTTATTATTATTATTATTATTTGTTATTATTTAATTATTAGTCGTCATCTATTCGTTATTTTATATCTTATGAACTACGGAAGATCCCTGGGTTTCTGTCTTTTACATGATATATAAATATCAGGATTGAAATATCGATTCGTTGGTAGCTTCGCGTACGTGACCTCCCGACGTCGCGTTGTTATGGTTTCTTTTGAATGTATGTGGGATTAGCTCGGGATAGGCCGAATCGCGGACTGTGAACAGAGACTACCGAGCGTCGAAAATTTATCGAGGAATATTATTCGAAATTCGAAGTGAGCGAGACAGGCTATACAACATCTACAGGGTATGAGAGTGAGAGAGAGAGAGAGAACGGGATAACTGTTACCGCCGAATTAAAGATTAAAATTACGATATCTAACTGGATTTGGAAAATTGTTAAAGAGGAGAGACTACTTTTACGGGACATTTTATTTGAATTCTAAATTGATGTTCATTGGAAAGAATATCTGTTCGCTAGAAATAAAGAAGTTTGTAAGTCCCGTACCTGCTGTTGTTGTTTAAATTATTTACTGTTATTATTTTATTTATTTATTTATTATTTATTTAGCTGACTTCATTTATTGTTCTCGTTTGGGGTATTTTTTGACAATATTTTATTATTGGATTTTGTTCATTAATTTTGATGACTTATTTTAATGAATTGATTTTATTCGTATCTTATTTTTGACTAATTAGTGACTTGACAGTCCGAACCACCCACTCTGCCTCGAACAGCTGTAGCTGGCCTGGGTTGAGGCTGGTCATCCAACTCGGTATTTTTTCCTTCCGGCGCGAAAGTGCCTGGCGCCCATCTCGAAAGGGAAAATAAAAAGGAAGGAAAAAATAACTTGGACCAGTCATAGGTAACGTGGTGCGTTGAGGCACAACTTTACGTTACAACCTCATATATGGAAATCGGTTGTTTTTTTTTAAAGTTATTAAATTTTTTAATACCGACATAAAAGATGGCGCACCCTGTACATATAATTATCAGGAGTACAAATTGAAAATGCGGGATTTTTTTCTATTTTTGAACGTTTATTCTGAAAAAATGGTAACAAATGAATTATTCAAAGTATTGTCCATCGCTAGCCACAACTTTTTCCCATCTTTCTGGCAATTTACGGATACCGTCGCGAAAAAATTCGGCCGGCTTGGCTGCTATCCAGTCATCGACCCATTTTTGGGCTTCTTCGTAAGAATGGAAGCGCTGGTCAGCTAGGCCATGTGTCATCGATCGGAAAAGGTGGTAATCGGAAGGAGCAATATCTGGGCTATACGGCGGGTGGGGTAAGACTTCCCATTTCAGCGTTTGTAGGTATGTTTTGACCGGCGCTGCAACATGTGGCCGAGCGTTGTCATGTTGCAAAATTACTTTGTCGTGTCTTTGCTCGTATTGTGGCCGTTTTTCTTTGAGTGCGCGGCTCAAACGCATCAATTGAGTTCGGTATAGTGCTCCTGTGATGGTTTCGTTCGATTTCAATAGCTCATAATACACCACACCCAGCTGGTCCCACCAAATACAGAGCATGAGCTTGGCGCCGTGAATATTTGGTTTGGCCGTCGATAATGATGCATGGCCGGGGTAACCATATGATTTTTTGCGCTTCGGGTTATCGTAATGGATCCACTTTTCATCACCAGTGACAATGCGATGCAAAAAACCCTTCCGTTTTTGCCGTTCGAGCAGCAGTTCGCATGCAAAAAAACGGCGCTCGACGTCTCTCGGCTTCAGCTCATACGGCACCCAATGTCCTTGCTTTTGGATCATTCCGAGGGCTTTTATACGATGGGAAATGGCTTGTTGTGTCACTCCCAATGAATCTGCGAGCTCTTGTTGAGTTTGACACGAGTCTTCATTGAGTATTGCCTCCAATTCAGCATTCTCAAACTTTTTCACTTGGCCCGGCCGCTCTTTGTCCTCAACGTCAAAATCACCACTTCTAAACCGCACAAACCATCTCTCGCACGTTGAAACCGATGGAACATGACTCGGATAAGCCTCGGAGACCAATCGATGTGCTTCAGCAGCACTTTTCTTCAAATTAAAGAAGTAAATTAAAACTTCCCGCAAATGCTGTTTTGTTGGCACGAAACTCGACATATTGAGAGCTCAAAAAAACTATGAATTTGACACTGCGACAAATTGACACATACTGAAAATTAAAGCTATAAGACGTAGCTTTGACATGAACATAGTCACAGTACTGCCTGATGCGTATAGCGTTAGTAACGCCATCTGTTATCAAACCCGCATTTTCAATTTGTACCCCTGATATATTCATATTTACTTATTCAAACTGGTATATCCATCAAACGTCTCTATGCCATTGTCATTTACCCCTTACTGCTACAATAACGATAGTTACCAGACTTTGGTGGAAAACTGTAAACCCTCGCGCGACGTAATAACTTATGTTCAAATCTACAGACGCGTGCTATTGAATTTGAATATGGACAATACAATGCGGCGCCTGTTTATATCTATTTACAGCCGACCGCGCTAACCCTCAAGTCATAGATACCCTGTCACACAGGTTGACACATACTACGAAAATTCGGTATTTATTCTTATACGTATAACGTTCAAATGTTTTTCATCTACTGTAGACTCATTAAATCGTAAAATTCTTTCGACCATCACTGAAACGTAACTACATCAGGCCAGGACATGGTATAATGTTTCAAATTTTGCGCCATAAAATATCTATTTGTAATGAAATAAACAACTTTTTACACAACAATGATTTGTAGTATACAGAAGTATAACTTCTCTATATGCTCTACTAAGGTTACGTTGGTGGGGTCAACAGTTTTCCCGAACATTCCAGCACATGAGACGATTCATAACTGTTTATAAAAACATTTGTTGAGAGGATCGGGTGACAGTCCAGCCCGTGACAAGCTACGAAATACAGTTATCGTCGCTAGATTCCTGATTATTTATTCATTTTTCCGTGTTGCTATGTGGTATTTATATCAACGATGGAACTTTTTGAATCACCATTGTTGCTTGCTACAACATACAATTTGAACTACTCGGAAACAAAGAGGGTAACCGTGGGTATTCAGGTACGCGCAAACAGTGATGTTAAATCGGTCGTTAAGCTGCAGCATAATAACTCGTCGGGTGGCATCGCCTTTGAATCTAAAAAGTGGAGTAAACTACAAGAAGCCTTGACCGAAATAGGATCATATTTCGGGGACTGTACGAATTGTGGCTGGAAAGCTGATCAACGCATCCGTAAAACACTCAACATAGATGACTTCACGCGAGATTCACTTCGCGTCCTCGTTTGGCTCAAAATCCATTGTTTTCGAGCAAGTCAAGGACGAGGTGGTCGCTGAGGACGGCAACGTTAACGATGCATATATGCAAGTAGAACCACCACCACATAAGAAGAAGAAGAAAAACATATATTCACCGACTATAGTGGTGCAAAAGAAATCTTTTGACGGAGGATGTATCGTAACACCGTATGTAGATGAGCGTTTCAGCCAGCTCCAGCGCTATGCCGTTTATGTGAAAAACTGTATCCATGTTTTATGTGCTGAATTACTTATACTTATTCCCGCTAGGTAAATATGCTGTTTAAGGGACCCACCTCCGATCGCCTTCTAACTAGGCGCGTTCGACGCGTTTTTGTATGCCCAACAACTTTTTCCTGTGGCAAAAGCGTCGCTCTTGCCGCCGGAAAAAGATATTAACCGTTAAAGACTGAAAAATCACACACGCTACGTACATATAATTGTACGCAGCAGTAGCCGACTACAGGACGAATCACTTGTTTCAAGACATTTAGAGGTTCAAGGAATGAGCCTATTTCGAAGGTCATCGGTGTATAGGCCCTAATTCTGCAGTTTTACCAACTTTATTTGTTAGGAACTAATAAATAATAATAATGATAATAAAATTAAAATAAAATAAAAAAAACCTAAGGAACCTAAAGAACCTAATTCTGCAGTTTTACCAACTTTATTTGTTAATAACTTTTTATTTTATTATTATTATTATTATTCATTAGTTATTAACAAATAAAGTTGATAAAACTGCAGAATTAGGTTCTTTAGGTTCTGTAGGTTCTTTTTATTTTATTTTAATTTTATTATTATTTTACCAACTTTATTTGTTATCAGGAGTACAAATTGAAAATGCGGGATTTTTTTCTATTTTTGAACGTTTATTCTGAAAAAATGGTAACAAATGAATTATTCAAAGTATTGTCCATCGCTAGCCACAACTTTTTCCCATCTTTCTGGCAATTTACGGATACCGTCGCGAAAAAATTCGGCCGGCTTGGCTGCTATCCAGTCATCGACCCATTTTTGGGCTTCTTCGTAAGAATGGAAGCGCTGGTCAGCTAGGCCATGTGTCATCGATCGGAAAAGGTGGTAATCGGAAGGAGCAATATCTGGGCTATACGGCGGGTGGGGTAAGACTTCCCATTTCAGCGTTTGTAGGTATGTTTTGACCGGCGCTGCAACATGTGGCCGAGCGTTGTCATGTTGCAAAATTACTTTGTCGTGTCTTTGCTCGTATTGTGGCCGTTTTTCTTTGAGTGCGCGGCTCAAACGCATCAATTGAGTTCGGTATAGTGCTCCTGTGATGGTTTCGTTCGATTTCAATAGCTCATAATACACCACACCCAGCTGGTCCCACCAAATACAGAGCATGAGCTTGGCGCCGTGAATATTTGGTTTGGCCGTCGATAATGATGCATGGCCGGGGTAACCATATGATTTTTTGCGCTTCGGGTTATCGTAATGGATCCACTTTTCATCACCAGTGACAATGCGATGCAAAAAACCCTTCCGTTTTTGCCGTTCGAGCAGCAGTTCGCATGCAAAAAAACGGCGCTCGACGTCTCTCGGCTTCAGCTCATACGGCACCCAATGTCCTTGCTTTTGGATCATTCCGAGGGCTTTTATACGATGGGAAATGGCTTGTTGTGTCACTCCCAATGAATCTGCGAGCTCTTGTTGAGTTTGACACGAGTCTTCATTGAGTATTGCCTCCAATTCAGCATTCTCAAACTTTTTCACTTGGCCCGGCCGCTCTTTGTCCTCAACGTCAAAATCACCACTTCTAAACCGCACAAACCATCTCTCGCACGTTGAAACCGATGGAACATGACTCGGATAAGCCTCGGAGACCAATCGATGTGCTTCAGCAGCACTTTTCTTCAAATTAAAGAAGTAAATTAAAACTTCCCGCAAATGCTGTTTTGTTGGCACGAAACTCGACATATTGAGAGCTCAAAAAAACTATGAATTTGACACTGCGACAAATTGACACATACTGAAAATTAAAGCTATAAGACGTAGCTTTGACATGAACATAGTCACAGTACTGCCTGATGCGTATAGCGTTAGTAACGCCATCTGTTATCAAACCCGCATTTTCAATTTGTACCCCTGATATATTCATATTTACTTATTCAAACTGGTATATCCATCAAACGTCTCTATGCCATTGTCATTTACCCCTTACTGCTACAATAACGATAGTTACCAGACTTTGGTGGAAAACTGTAAACCCTCGCGCGACGTAATAACTTATGTTCAAATCTACAGACGCGTGCTATTGAATTTGAATATGGACAATACAATGCGGCGCCTGTTTATATCTATTTACAGCCGACCGCGCTAACCCTCAAGTCATAGATACCCTGTCACACAGGTTGACACATACTACGAAAATTCGGTATTTATTCTTATACGTATAACGTTCAAATGTTTTTCATCTACTGTAGACTCATTAAATCGTAAAATTCTTTCGACCATCACTGAAACGTAACTACATCAGGCCAGGACATGGTATAATGTTTCAAATTTTGCGCCATAAAATATCTATTTGTAATGAAATAAACAACTTTTTACACAACAATGATTTGTAGTATACAGAAGTATAACTTCTCTATATGCTCTACTAAGGTTACGTTGGTGGGGTCAACAGTTTTCCCGAACATTCCAGCACATGAGACGATTCATAACTGTTTATAAAAACATTTGTTGAGAGGATCGGGTGACAGTCCAGCCCGTGACAAGCTACGAAATACAGTTATCGTCGCTAGATTCCTGATTATTTATTCATTTTTCCGTGTTGCTATGTGGTATTTATATCAACGATGGAACTTTTTGAATCACCATTGTTGCTTGCTACAACATACAATTTGAACTACTCGGAAACAAAGAGGGTAACCGTGGGTATTCAGGTACGCGCAAACAGTGATGTTAAATCGGTCGTTAAGCTGCAGCATAATAACTCGTCGGGTGGCATCGCCTTTGAATCTAAAAAGTGGAGTAAACTACAAGAAGCCTTGACCGAAATAGGATCATATTTCGGGGACTGTACGAATTGTGGCTGGAAAGCTGATCAACGCATCCGTAAAACACTCAACATAGATGACTTCACGCGAGATTCACTTCGCGTCCTCGTTTGGCTCAAAATCCATTGTTTTCGAGCAAGTCAAGGACGAGGTGGTCGCTGAGGACGGCAACGTTAACGATGCATATATGCAAGTAGAACCACCACCACATAAGAAGAAGAAGAAAAACATATATTCACCGACTATAGTGGTGCAAAAGAAATCTTTTGACGGAGGATGTATCGTAACACCGTATGTAGATGAGCGTTTCAGCCAGCTCCAGCGCTATGCCGTTTATGTGAAAAACTGTATCCATGTTTTATGTGCTGAATTACTTATACTTATTCCCGCTAGGTAAATATGCTGTTTAAGGGACCCACCTCCGATCGCCTTCTAACTAGGCGCGTTCGACGCGTTTTTGTATGCCCAACAACTTTTTCCTGTGGCAAAAGCGTCGCTCTTGCCGCCGGAAAAAGATATTAACCGTTAAAGACTGAAAAATCACACACGCTACGTACATATAATTGTACGCAGCAGTAGCCGACTACAGGACGAATCACTTGTTTCAAGACATTTAGAGGTTCAAGGAATGAGCCTATTTCGAAGGTCATCGGTGTATAGGCCCTAATTCTGCAGTTTTACCAACTTTATTTGTTAGGAACTAATAAATAATAATAATGATAATAAAATTAAAATAAAATAAAAAAAACCTAAGGAACCTAAAGAACCTAATTCTGCAGTTTTACCAACTTTATTTGTTAATAACTTTTTATTTTATTATTATTATTATTATTCATTAGTTATTAACAAATAAAGTTGATAAAACTGCAGAATTAGGTTCTTTAGGTTCTGTAGGTTCTTTTTATTTTATTTTAATTTTATTATTATTTTACCAACTTTATTTGTTATCAGGAGTACAAATTGAAAATGCGGGATTTTTTTCTATTTTTGAACGTTTATTCTGAAAAAATGGTAACAAATGAATTATTCAAAGTATTGTCCATCGCTAGCCACAACTTTTTCCCATCTTTCTGGCAATTTACGGATACCGTCGCGAAAAAATTCGGCCGGCTTGGCTGCTATCCAGTCATCGACCCATTTTTGGGCTTCTTCGTAAGAATGGAAGCGCTGGTCAGCTAGGCCATGTGTCATCGATCGGAAAAGGTGGTAATCGGAAGGAGCAATATCTGGGCTATACGGCGGGTGGGGTAAGACTTCCCATTTCAGCGTTTGTAGGTATGTTTTGACCGGCGCTGCAACATGTGGCCGAGCGTTGTCATGTTGCAAAATTACTTTGTCGTGTCTTTGCTCGTATTGTGGCCGTTTTTCTTTGAGTGCGCGGCTCAAACGCATCAATTGAGTTCGGTATAGTGCTCCTGTGATGGTTTCGTTCGATTTCAATAGCTCATAATACACCACACCCAGCTGGTCCCACCAAATACAGAGCATGAGCTTGGCGCCGTGAATATTTGGTTTGGCCGTCGATAATGATGCATGGCCGGGGTAACCATATGATTTTTTGCGCTTCGGGTTATCGTAATGGATCCACTTTTCATCACCAGTGACAATGCGATGCAAAAAACCCTTCCGTTTTTGCCGTTCGAGCAGCAGTTCGCATGCAAAAAAACGGCGCTCGACGTCTCTCGGCTTCAGCTCATACGGCACCCAATGTCCTTGCTTTTGGATCATTCCGAGGGCTTTTATACGATGGGAAATGGCTTGTTGTGTCACTCCCAATGAATCTGCGAGCTCTTGTTGAGTTTGACACGAGTCTTCATTGAGTATTGCCTCCAATTCAGCATTCTCAAACTTTTTCACTTGGCCCGGCCGCTCTTTGTCCTCAACGTCAAAATCACCACTTCTAAACCGCACAAACCATCTCTCGCACGTTGAAACCGATGGAACATGACTCGGATAAGCCTCGGAGACCAATCGATGTGCTTCAGCAGCACTTTTCTTCAAATTAAAGAAGTAAATTAAAACTTCCCGCAAATGCTGTTTTGTTGGCACGAAACTCGACATATTGAGAGCTCAAAAAAACTATGAATTTGACACTGCGACAAATTGACACATACTGAAAATTAAAGCTATAAGACGTAGCTTTGACATGAACATAGTCACAGTACTGCCTGATGCGTATAGCGTTAGTAACGCCATCTGTTATCAAACCCGCATTTTCAATTTGTACCCCTGATAATAACTTTTTAATGGACAGTGAGCGACGATTTTGTCAGAGGGAAAAGTTGTTAGGCATACAAAAACGCGTTGAACGCGCCTAGTTAGAAGGCGATCAGAGGTGGGTCCCCTAAACTGCATATTTACCTCCCGGTAAAGAGCTAGCCGAGAATGTGGACCAAGTACGAATAAAATCCTTTTAACACAGAATAGTTCTAATCTGTGTGAGGCTGTACGCCATCGAATAGATCGCTCATTCCTTGAACATTTCGATATCTGGTTCCTGGAGTTGTAGGTATTTTGTGTTCCGTTCATAACACAGGAGGTAAAAAAATTAATCACAGACATTTCGCTGGTAGCTTCAAAACCGTCCGAGGAATGACCGGAGAACGATTGTAAGAGGTTACTCAATAATGAATTTCTCATAATTCACACGATCACACATGATTATGAAGATAATAATTAATTTTACTAGTAGTACATGCTCAGGTAATTATTGTGTTACTTTTTTAAAAACCCACTGTTGTGTCTCGTCCATAACCCCATGTTTCGTTACAGTATAAATTCAAGTTATTAATATTTGTATGTATAATACTCTCCACAATAAAGCATGTATGCTATTTAAATACGTTTTTTTTCAGCATAATTATTAATAGTTGCTTTGAAAGATTTGAAAAATTTATTTAAAAGGAACGTCAAATAGTGAAAAACAAAAAAATCACAATCTTCTGAATAAACATGCGCTTTACAAGCTGAATTGTGCGCATGTGCCGCGACGACACACGCTCGCTCATAAGCTTATGAGCAGATGGGCGTGTATCTGTATAAGCTGAACCGTGCCCACGCCCATATCTAATAATGTAATAACGACAGGTGGGTATACGTCGCCGTCGCCATCCGGATGGGTAATACGCTTATTGTGTACTTGGTGTATGCGGTCTCGTGCTCTACGATATTCATCATCAATACCATCATTATCAATAGTATCGTGGATTTGGCACGCTGCAAAAGTATAAATAATGGGTATACGCTGGAAACACCCGTGGACGTCGCGGATTCGTGGCCCCACCGGATGCGGGAAAACAGTTTTCTTGAGAAAATTTCTAAAGTTTCTCAATTTAATGAGCAACGTTGAATTTTACCGAATTACCAGGTATACAAGTATGAAATCCGGATTTCAAACAACAGATGGCGCACGAATGCAGTTTGTGCTATAAAGATTCGACACTGCGCCAATTTGATGTGTCATCAACAAGTGTCAAATACGCAGGAGTGATAAATTGGAAAAGTGTGTAAATAGTGTTGTGTTGTTGTGTTCAATATGTCGAAATTTATACCGAACAAAGAGCATTCGCGGACAGCATTAATTTTTTGTTTTCATTTAAAGAAAACTGCTCTCGAATCATACCGATTACTTCGAGAAGCTTATGGTGAATTTGCTCATATTCGTACGAGTACTTTTTGTGAAAAGGTCGACAAAGGATACTACATGGGTCAGTTATGGATATGAGCCGTGTACTGTAACGGTAATTTTTCGTTACCATTAATTTTTATCTTCCGAGGGGAAGAATTTGGACTCGACCACAGGGATAATTAATTCAGACTTCTGAGTAGGTAAAAGTAGGGTTTATTTAACAAGTTTATCGAGAAAATGTTGGTGTTCGATTTATTAGCACCGTTTGCCGGTACAATTAATTTCCAATACGCTGATAAATGCGGTATTTCTACGATCCTCTTTATATCTCGTTACGGGTGGCTCCTTGGCCCACTGCACTGCGTCGTCTGCTATTGGTATAACTCGTCGCTAGTGGGCCTGCCGCCGGGCATGCACGCCCGATCCACGCACGTGAACTCGATTTAAAAGGAAATGTGTCTTGGCAATTCTTATAATTCTCTTTATCTTCTGATTATTTTGCTTACTTACTACCCGCTTATATACTATTCGCTTCTTGTTGTACTTTTGTAGGTTATGTGTGGATTTGGATGGGTTCTTAGAAATAATAAACTCTTCTTGTACGATAAAATATGAATATAATTAAGAATTAGCAGTTTCAAAAAAACAGTCTCTATACTTTCTTCTCTTAATGTCTGTCCGATATTTGTGTTCGCTACAGCAATATATATTTCACATTTTTCTTACAATAAAAGAGAAACTTGCACGTGTTGGTCGGACATACATTTTTTTGTTCTAGATTTTTCTTTGTGAGCATGCACCAGCAACACGTTATAAAGTTGTTTAGCCTTGACGCATGACCAACTTGACGGCATAAAATAGTTACATCTCAACACTTCTGCTTATACTTAATAGATGATGCCTAATTTAAATCTAATTCTCGATTTAGTTATTTATATATATTGTTTATAATATCACACCTGCTTTATTGGATTTTACTTAAATCCTTCCAATTTATTTAACTCACTCGCCTGCTTTCTCTCCTTCACCTTTGTTCGTGTTTCACTGAGTTTGATAACTTTAAAAAACAATATAACTTGTTCGACAATGCACCGACTTTTGTTTTCTAGCTTCTTCAAAAACGTACGAGTAAGAGATGTAAACGTAAAAGTTGCAGACTTAAGAGATGCAAAACCGTGAGAATAAAAGCTGCAAACGTAAGAGAGCTTTGCCTCTTCCGCAGGCGCTTTTATACCCTGCCCCTCCGCGTTGTTCCCCTCCGCCCCTCCCATATTCTTTTCTACTCGAATTTTTTAATCTAACATGATTTTATAATTTTTCGGATTGCCGTCGTCACGCCACCCATCTTCCCCTCGCCGCCAAGTTATGCCAGCTGGTCGCTGACCTGCTGTTTTCGGCAGCGAAGAAATTCCTTAGGAGTGACGTAGGTTGTTTACATCGAACTTTGCTCTGGTTCGATGACCGGTGCTCGCATTTCACAGTGCGTTTGGAAGTAATCTTTCCTATTATAGAGCCGAAATATAATGAGCTTGCTAGCGTGTGTAACTATGTTACAGTACGCATCACACAAAGACTTGGCTTTCAACGAATCCATCTACTGTGAAACTGTAATAATGAGGGATAGCAGCACCGCGAAGAAAAAGAAGAAGAAAAATACACATTACATGGCATTCGATGAACGCTGGATAGCCCTACTTAACGCTATTTGTCATTTAAATAAAAAACAGTGAAAATCAATATTGCGTAATGCTGATAAACCTCTAATCAATTGCATCTGTTAATGCGCGTTAATCATTTTACAAGGAATTGTTTGTGTCAAGTCAATTGTTAAAAAACGTTTAAAAAAATATTAAGATATACTTCGACAGCGTGTCTCAGGATGTGTGACAAAACAGAGTGGTGGTGGTGGCTGTAGTACAGTCGCTCGTAAGCAGCGGAAATGTATTTGGAGAGCGAGGAAACGCTTCATAATTCAAAAAGGGGTGGTGCTTTTTTACCACTTTTACTGGCTCCGATCATCAAAACTTTATTTAGTAAATTGTTCGGTAGTAGTGACGAATGAGAAAACAACAGTGTGTTAAGGATACAATTATTAATCAGCCTCGTAATGGAGCATGCAAAAAAATGTTTTTAGTGACAGTGTCCGAGGTGAATGATGGAAATAGTGATGCCGACGGTCGTTACGACGAAATACCTATGGTCGGTTCTGGGAATAATCATGCACCAGCAGCTAACGAGAAAACAGTGCAGACCTAGGGTGTTCCTGTTTCAAGACTATACACTGACAATGAGTTATACAACATTTTTTAATCAAACAAGTATGGTAAAGACGACGCTAATAAATGGAAGGGGTAGTTACAAGTGTTGCAGCGTTATCTATATCCCGTTGGTTCGAGAAATGAATCGTTTTCACCAGCGCTTCCATCACTGCCTGAAACATCGTTTGAGGTAGATAATACAGAAGCCACGAGCGATGCTGACATCGTTAATAGCGTTCCAAATATGTATAAACGCCGGGCGACTGCGCTATTAAAGTTTCTACGCAAACTCACGAGTGATGAATCAAAAAGCATAAGATGGGACCAAAAAGGTTGCGTGACAATAGACAGTATCCTCGTTCCAAACTCTAATATTGTGGACCTTATAAACGATGCAGTACGAGCTAGAAAAAACTTCAAAGCAACGGCAGACGCGAGCTTATCGTTAGTTTACGAACAAAGAGCGTTCCACGTGAATTCATAGGAAACAGTGCATTGTGGGGTTTAGGCATATTTTGAGGTACTAAACGACCAAGAAAAGATTATCAGATATTGCAGCATAACGACACGCATTCTATGAATGTCGATGAGCGTCGTACTCTTGGTGAAAAGATCGACCACGGTATTGTTCGATGCTTCGCGCATTAGATCGTCAATGACCACAAGTTAAGCGTCGTATCATTCGAGTAATCTTCTACTTGTGGTAAGCCCTTGCGAAATTCAATTTTATCACCGTTCTCTGAATATCCGAACTGCCACTCTGAATAATAAAACAGTATACGTTCAAACAGGACATCCGTCATTTCGCACATGTATTAAAAGATTTTTTTTACAAAATATGTTTTACAACAGCCCGTAAAACCGCATATCAAGGCTGTCCATGGATGTTTCCAACGTGTATCTATATCGACGGGTGTATATCAAAGCCAATCAGCGGATGTTTACTACGTATGTAAATTAAATAACGATAGCTTATTATTTCTCTCAAATAAAGCAAGATTTTTATTTCACTATGCATGCAGCTCTATATGAAAAAGTAGCTGATTTACCCGGCGTTGCCCGGGTAAACAAACAAATAGATAAGACCTAAGCAAGGTCACTCGATATATCTCACACCTTAAAACCACCCTGACAAAATACCCTTTATCATACTACTAAAAATAATGTGGCTTTTAATAACATTTTTTAAATCCAATTTAGCTGTTGTTCCCCGTATGATGTGGCACTCGGGCAACGCCGGGTAAATCAGCTAGTTTTTATATATAAGATACAGTCTTATGCATATTTATTTGATTTTCAAATTTTTTAACTTAATCTGGATTTGACCCTTTAGGGCCGATTAGGGCAAAATGCTGAATTATACTTTGCAGTATAAGCGTAAACAACCTTCGTTAGTAAAAACTAATGCAGTACCTCATCGGGGTTAAGAAAAATTGAAAAAACGAAAAACAACATATTTAACCCTTTATTTCCGCTTAGGAGGGGAATCATTAAAAAATCCCTTCTTAGTGGGTGTACCACATGATATGCAGTTTTGATGTCTTCCAAATTAGTACAGGAGTTGAGGTGAGGTGGGCTGGGCGTGGTATTTATTTGAATTTTTCAATTTTTCAACTTAATCTGGATTTGTCCCTTTAGGGCCGATTAGGGCAAAATGCTGAATTAAGCTTTGCAGTATAAGCGTAAACAACCTTCGGGAGTAAAAACTAATGCAGTATCTCATCGGGGTTAAGAAAAATTGAAAAAACGTAAAACAACATATTTAACCTTTTATTTCCGCTCGGGAGGGGAACCTTAAAAAATCCCTTCTTAGTGAGCGTCTACGACACGAAGGGAATATATCCCTAGAATCTCAAGTTTCTAGGCCCAGGGGTTTCGGCTGGGCGTTGATGAGTGAGTCAGTGAGTCAGTGAGTCAGTCAGGACTTTTCCTTTTATATATATAGATACTCTAATTATAAACATAAACAACCTTCGTAAGCAAAAACCAAGATTCTAGCACCAGAGTTTTGAGCTGGACATGGTATTTATTTAATTTTTTTATTTTTCAACCGAATCTGAATTTGGTCTTTTAAAGGCTATTTAGGACAAAATACTGAATTATATTTTGCAGTAAAAGCGTAAACAACATTCGTAAGCGAAAATTAACTCAGAATCTTATCATGCTTGACAGAATTTGAGAAAACGGAAATTTGTATTGGTAACCTTTGCAAGGAAAATTGAGAAATATGCGAAAAACAACCCTGTACACTCCCTTAGGGATAGAATTAAAAAAAAACCGTTAAAACACTTTTTACAGTTTCTAACCCTTTTACACCTGAAATTGGTTTTTAAACATTTGTATGAGTAACGTTTGCAAGCAGAAACCAAGGCGATATCTCATCGTGCCTAAAAGATATTGAGAAATACGTAAAAACATATTTAACCCTTTTACACCCCCTTAGGGGTGGAATTTCTAAAATTCCCTTCTTATCGGGTGTCTACGCCATGAAAGGAATATACACCCCAAATTTCATGATTGTAGGTTCAGGGGTTTGGGCTGGGCGTTGATGAGTCAGTCAGGACAAAGCCTTTTATATATATAGAGATAGAAGATAGATAGAAGATAAAGGGTGGTTAAATTGTAAGGGCCGATGTTGAATGTGAACCACACCTAAACGTCAAGTTTTTTTTGCATTTCATTTGACATTTCTCAATTTCAGACTAACTCAATTTGAACCATGGAAAGATACACAATCGAGCAACGCGTTAAAGTTATTCAGGCTTATTATGAAAATGGGCGTTCAAATCAAAATGCATATCGTGCACTTCGTGATTTTTTCGGTCAATTTAATCGTCCAAATGTGCGTACAATTGGAAAAATCGTGCAAAAATTTGAGCAAACCGGGTCTGTAGGAGATATTAAAACACCAGTGCATGCTCGTACAGCTCGTACTGCAGAAAATATTGCTGCTGTTCGCGATAGTGTGGCTGAAGAGCCGTCCACCTCAACTCGTCGTCGTGCCCAACAATTGCACCTCTCACGCTCGTCGTTGATGAACATTATGCATAAAGACTTGCATTTACACGCTTATAAGGTGCAATTGACTCAAGAACTAAAGCCTCTTGACCATTCCAAACGTCGTCAATGGTCAGAATGGTGGCAAGAAATGGCAACAGTGGATGATCAATTTTCGAAGAAAATCATCTTCAGTGATGAGGCACATTTTCACCTCAGTGGATTCGTCAATAAGCAGAATTGCCGCATTTGGGCAAATCATAATCCAAGAGTGATTGTCGAAAAACCAAGTGTGACTGTTTGGTGCGGTTTATGGGCTGGCGGCATCATCGGGCCGTATTTTTTTCAAAATGAGGCCGGTCAGGCAGTTACTGTGAATGGTGTTCGCTATCGTGAGATGATAACGAACTTTTTATGGCCCGAATTGGAAGATATGGATGTGGGCGATATGTGGTTTCAACAGGACGGTGCTACTTGCCACACAGCTAACGAAACAATGGCTCTTTTGCGCGACAAATTCAATGGCCGTGTTATCTCACGTGGTGGCGATGTCAATTGGCCGCCAAGATCATGTGATTTGACACCGTTGGACTTCTTTCTTTGGGGTTATTTGAAAGAAAAGGTGTACGTCGATAAGCCAGCAACAATTCAAGAGCTAAAGGATGAGATAATTCGGCACATTAACGGCATAGAACCTCAATTATGCCTAAGCGTCATCGAAAATTTGGACCATCGGATGGAGGTGTGCCGCCGAGGTCGCGGCGGCCATTTGGCCGATATTTTGTTCCATACATAATTGAACCATACCATATTATCATAATAAAAAGAATTGACAATAATTTCCTAAATAATTTGTGTTTTATTCAAAATCAACATCGGCCCTTAAAATTTAACCACCCTTTAGATAGAAAATAGATAGATACATGAAACGGATCGAGTGTTTCCTTTCGATCCGACTTTCTTGTGCTATCCCCGTGGATATAATATTGCTGTTTAGAAATACATGATTCCTAATCTTTGCATATAGAGCTCTATGCATAGTGAAATAAAAATATTGCTTTACTTGTGAGATATAAAAAAACTATCGTTATTCAATTTATATACGTAGTAAACATCAGCTTACAATCGAAAAGTATCCGGAATTTCTCATTTAAACGAGCCACCCCTGAGATATTGTCAAAATAACTTTTTTCTAGGTTGATACATCTGTCAGTTGTTTACTTGTCACTTTTAAGCGCAATGTGTCCGATAGTTTGTGCGTTATAGCTTTGTAAACAAGTCATTGTTTGGTGTACTCTGCGAATGTCACTATGTCGAATTTAGTTCGGCAAAGGGTGTGTCTGAAATTTTGTGTTTCTAAAAAATATCATGTGCGGAAGCGTTGAAAATGTTATCGGTAGCCTACGGGGACCCGACAATGTTGAAAACACAAGCATACGAGTGATACAAATAGTTTAAAGCGGGCTGTACTGTGGTTGATGATTTACCTCGTTCCGGTCGTCCATCCACCTCTGTGACTGACAAAAACATCGAAAAAGTTAAAAAATTGTGCTCGAAGATCGTCGTGTGAGCATCAGGGAGATAGCAGCCGATCTTGGTGTCTCGTTCGAATCGGTGCGAAGCGATATGCACGATGTTTTGGGCATGAGACAAGTTCAAGCGCGGCTTGTGCTGAGAGTGCTGCATTTTTTTTGTAGAAATAGCATTGCATTGCAGTCGATAAAAAATCGTTTCTTTGGGCGAAAATGTTATCGAAGGCATTATTACCAGTGACGAAACATGGGTCTATGAATATGACATCGAAACGAACCAACAATCATCGGAATGGCGCTTCTCAGACTAGCTGAAACCCAAAAAACCACGAAGAAGTCGATCGAAAATCAAGGTTTTGTTGACCGTTTTCTTTGTTTGCCTCGGTGTGATCCACTTTAAATTGCTTCCGCCAGGCCTAACAGTAAACAAGGAGTATTATGTGAGCATTTGAGGGAGAATGTTCGTCGCAAGAGGCCGGAATTGTGGAGAAACAACTCGTGGTTTCTTCACCACGACAATGAACCGGCTCACACATCTCATCTTGTACGCGGCTATTTGACCAAAAACAACGTTAACACCGTTCCGCAAGCTCCGTATTCACCCGACATGGCCCCGTTTGAGTTTTTCCTGTTTCACGACTCAAGTTACCACTTCGCGGAAAGCGTTTTGAGATGATTGAGGCAATAAAGTAGAATTCGCAGAAGGAGCTGAAGGCGATTCCTAAATCGGCCTATGAAAAGTGTTTTATATATTGGAAGAAGTATTGGAATATGTATATTGCTTACGATGGAGATTACTTTGAAGGGAATAAAATAAATATCGATGAATAATTGAACGTTTTCGTTTTATTGACAAATTCCGGGTACTTTTTGATCGTAAGGTATACCGCGGGCACACGCCTCATCATCTAGTACAATTTTGCGCAAAGCAGATGTAGCGCTAGTACGGTGTATATGCGAGTATGCTCTAAACATTTTACGGGGAAACGTGAGCCGAACAACGTGCAAAAGAATCATTTTCGGAGGCACGCGACAATTCTTCGACGACCAGCCTCCAAAAGGGGAAATTGGAGTGGTAAGAGGAAGATTATCGTCGAGCACTGTGTCGGATGTCTCAACTTGATTCTTGTGCCTCTCTTGGCCTACATGAGCCATGTAATATACCAGAAAGATGGTGCTTATTCCTCATTATAAAATACATCATCTCGCGTGTCTCCCTATTACTACTACTACTCGTACTACTACTATTACTACTACTACTCGTACTACTACTATTACTACTACTACTCGCACTACTACTATTACTACTACTACTCGTACTACTACTATTACTACTACTACTCGTACTACTACTATTACTACTACTACTCGTACTACTACTATTACTACTACTACTCGTACTACTACTATTACTACTACTACTCGTACTACTACTATTACTACTACTACTCGTACTACTACTATTACTACTACTACTCGTACTACTACTATTACTACTACTACTACTACTACAGAGCCATCGCCCTCCTTACAGACCACCGGTACACAATTATCGCGCCTCGACTCTGAGCTGCGTGAAATTCTAAATTCTCAGTCGTACAAGAGCGAGAGAGAGAGAGAGAGAGCGAGAGAGAGAGAAATGAACAGCGTATCAGCGGGTTCTACAGCGGTATCTTCACTTGGTCGAGTACGATAATACAGTACCGTATATTCCGCCGAAACGAAAAATAGCAGTACTCGATAGCCGCGAGAGTAATATCGATGACGTCTTAATGGACGAAGTAAAACCCCGGCTCAATGACACTTATTATCGATAGAGTACCAACAAATTTTTTATCTTAAGCAATATCGTTGCTTCGCAATTTGTATATCAGTGCAGTCGGCAAAAAAAATGACATGGGATTGTAACGGTGTTGTTTCCATAGATGGCAGAAGAATTTCAAATTCCAATATCGTTGATTTTTTTAATGATGCTATGCGCGCTAGAAAACGCGAGAAACCCGTTGGTCGATCTAACTTTGCCAAACTCCTGCGAACGACACATATTCCACGTGCATTTATCGGCAATTCCGAGTTACTGCACGAGCCCACAGCTACATAATCCTCGACATCGCAGCGGGGCCTCATTTTCCCTTGCGATAGTGATAGCAGCAGCAGCAACAACGATGCCGAGACCGCACACTCAAACAGAGATTTAATGCTCACGGCGGTCAACGACATCATCGAGGGGGCAGAGGGGGAGGAAGAAGAGGACAAACAATTGCAAAACAACGAACAAGTAGAGAGCCAATGTCATCCCAGCAAATATCAGTTCCCCGCACAGTTAGTAAAGAAAAAGAAAAATAATCTATTTAACTTGTCATGGCTAAAATTATGAAAATTCTTGAAAAGAATTATTATGACTCCGCTCATTTTGCATCCTATTCTCGAGTAAAAAAAAAAAGGGCTCAGAAAGATCGGAGAGTGGCGAGAAAGAATGTTTTACCATAGCTTGAGACGCAGGATTAATGTAACATGCACCGACTCGTGCGACGGCGATTTCCCCGTTGTTCGTACAACGCGAATAATATAGATGATGTATGGGAGGCTGATTTAACTGATCTTCGCTCGATAGCTACGTACAACGATAGGTACGCATATCTGCTTGCTGTTATCGATGTGTTGAGCAAATACGCGTGAGTCGAGGATTTGCGGGACAAAACGAGCGCAAACGTGGTACCCGGTCTCACATGCCTACTCGTACGCAGTAACAACCGTCGCCTGCAACAATTGCAAACTGATTTAGGCGAAGAATTTATCGGCACTCCATTTCAGCAAATTCTAAAGAAAAGGTATTTCGATAACACGATAAAGGAGCGAATGTGGCGCTACTCGCGCCTACATATACGAGTAATAAGCGTTACATCGATGTTTTACAAAATTTTTGCTATGCTTACACTCACACTAGACACACAGTAACGCGTATTTCTCCGAGCGAGGGGACCCGAGAAAACGACCCTATAGCCCGAGAAAATTTAGCAAGGCGTTACATGTATAACGCAAAAAAAAATAAAAAGCCTACATACAGTGTCGGTGATTTGGTGCGTATGAGTACAGCCAAAGCAGCATTCGTAAAAGGACAATAGAGCGGTTGGAGTAAAGAGTTATTCAAGATTCAACGAATATCAGTGAATCGAGAACCATTCGTGTATATTTTGCACGATCTGAATAACGAGATCATCGACCGCATTTTCTACGAGGCAGAATTATCGCGAGCAAGAGTGTCTCCGTCACCCGAGAAGACGAAGGAAGAGAAGAGGAAGAAGAGGACGACCGTTCGGAATCACCGTCCCTGATAAATATGAGCTCCAAGGATAGCTCTTTCTTTGTCGTACTACCGAACAACAGTAGTATACGGTATTTTCCGTATAATACGACGACGAATCCGACGAATACGACGAATATCCGGTGTATATCGCTCTATATCCTCGCTCTACATCCTCGGATTCGCGGAAGAGGCCAGTAGGTCTGTAATGATAGAACCGCATTGCGAATACACGGGTTCGAGGCCTGAATCTCTCACCGGTGCTATACCAGGCAGCATGTTTGTATACAGTGATATCTGCGAGAGTTGTATTACAGGCGATGTACAAACATCCCTCTTTCGAGTCATCCCCATTGATGCTGACGACTTTCAGTACGGTTCGATAAAAATTAAATCGTTTTCGGCGCTGCGATATATACCGCTCTTGCGCAACAATCTACAGTCTACACTGACGAGATCGATATAAGAGACGAGTTTCGAAATCCTATACCATTCGAACAGGGAATGTTCACTGTGACGCTACATTTCAAAAAGTCCCACGATTGATTACGCCACTATAGATGATATTGACAGTGGGATATTGACGGGAGCCTGTTTTGACGCGTATTGCCAACTTTAAAGAAGGAATTTAAAGCTGTTCGAAAAGAGACATTGCGTGCCAGCATAAATGTAGCAGGCGATATCATCAATAGAAATATAGTTGTGAAAGATGCGATTCGCGAGAGAGCCAGAAAATCCGACAGTACTCTCAAACGCAAGGCCTTTGAAAAAATTGACATCCTCATGCAGAGACCCTGCATGTCCGTTTATAAAAAGCGGAAATTTTCGCGAACTGCTCATTCACTGAACGAACGTAAACCGTGACGTATCTCCCATAAAAAGAAAAGCGTAATAAATAGAAAAGTAATAAAGAAGACGAATAATAATAAGAGCAATAAGAAGAAGAAGATTCGACAACGAACGGTTTCAGATATTTTTGGATACTGAAACAAGATGTCTTTTCTACATGCACACTCGTGCGAGTGCCTTAAATCGGAATTTGAATTGTTTTCACTCCCGCCGACGCAAACAACTATCGAAGGCTCCAATTGGGTGCATTCTAAACCAATTTCTTTGCTAACAGATGATTCACGTATTGATTTTGTTATCCCTGCGCAGGGTGATGAGTGGATCGATCTCACGCATACTTTGCTTAGTCTGAGAGTGAAAATAACATCTCCTTTTACGGACATTGCTACGGGTACAGCAACAAAAGTGAGCACCGGCCCTGTAAACAATATCTTGCATTCTATGTTTAATCGGGTGGATGTATACCTAAATATAAAACTAGTTTCACCTCCAAATAATGCTTACGCTTATCGAGTGTACATAGAAACACTTTTGAAATACGGTCCAGCTGCCAAAAATTCACATCTCATGAGCGTTCTCTGGTACGACGATACCCTCGGAAAAATGGATGATGTATTATCGGGAAATGCGAGTCTTGTAAACATAAAATAATTTTTTAATGTCGGTAAAATTGTAGACTTGCTCGGTCATCTGCCGTGCGATATATTCAATCAGGAGCGGTTCGTATTAAACGGTGTATAGATGCATCTACGGCTGGTGCGATCTACAGATTCATTTTGTATTGTGGGAGATACAAAGAAGGGTCAATGAGGCTTAAACATTCTCGAGGCATCGCTCCTCGTTCGCAGAACGAAAATAGCTCATGGTGTGCTGCTGTCGCTTGCTAGAACTCTGGCAAAATCGACGACAAAATATCCTCTTACAAGATCGCGACAATCATCGCGATGGATACTGTCTGTTTGCTTTTGATTTGACACCCGACCTTTCAGCAAACAGCAATTTATATTGGAATTTAATAAGGCACGGTAGTGTGAAAATAGAGGTGCGATTTGAGAAGGCGCTTGCTTCAACGGTAAATTGTATTGTCTCCGCGGAATACGATAATGTTTTTGAAATCGATGCCTCTCGCCAGGTAATGGTGGATTTAACCGGATAAGCGCAAAAATGTGCTGATGTCGGTATAAAATTGTCTCGTATTAAGCGGCGCAGAAGCGTCTTTGTAAGTAGCAAATCAGTTGTACTTGGGAATCTGAACAGATTTGACGCGAAAGTGGATATCGTCGTAGATATAGAGGGAATGCGTGGTAAAGACTCGGAATTTATTCTGGAGGAAATTGCCGTGGTAGCGGTGGATAGATCGTATACTGGTCACTAGATCGTCGCACCACCGTGCTATTTTACCGAACTACCACAGAATTTGAGAAGCCAGAATAATTGTCTCTCGAAATTTTTTCACGGTCTTGAGTGGTACAAGGGCCATGTGAGCTACAAACAAGTTTACGCTAACTGGCTTGAAATTTCGCGAAAATCGTATCTATACACGTGGTCACGAAAAGGCTTCTTCGCGATATTACTGTGCGTGCGTGCATATATGTGCGTGTGCTAGTAAGAGTAAAGTGCGTGGGTGTGTGCGTGCGTATGTGTATTTGTGTGTTCGCGCGCGTGCCGGTGTGTGTGTGTGTGCAAAAGGAATTCTCATCCTCGTCACCCTGGACTAGAGCGCCGTCGTAACAGTCGCCAGCAGCGCTAGGGTGAGTTAAACATTTTATTCCAAGTATGTGGCCGACTTTGCTCCATCCTGCTTTTCTTATCTCTACTCTTCCTTGGTCACCAGCACCCACACCCCCCTACTTTACCATCTCCACGTTACCGAAATTGTTTAAGCGGCGTTGGAAAAGTGCGGTGGTCGGGATAGCCGCATGGTGGGGGATGGAGTCGGGATAGGAGTGGAATGGAGCAAACGCGTCTACATACTACTAACGGGTATCTTTCTTATTTAATACAGCACACGAAGTATAAAATAAAGCGTTTTATATGAGGTTCCGAAGTTCTCGATTCTTCAACGGGGAACCAACCAATCTCTCTTGAATCTACCTTTAGGCTGATTTTCGTAAACACAGTTGCTAACTGCGTTTATCGAAACTCATTTGTTTGCAAATTTTTGCGTTAGCCCATCATCGCTTGCCAGAGTAGTCCTCATACTGTGTCAGCATTCCTTGGTGGCTCGGTGGCGATCGTGCGATGGAGCATTGGACTTCGTTTACGAAATGTGATGGAATATAATGTAATAGAATATAATGCAAAGTTTGGAGGCTCAACAAAATGTATATAAATTAAACCATTTGTGTTATTTTGATTATTAAAAATATATTATTTGAATAGCAAAAAATTAAGTCAGTTAAACTTAACATTGTATTACTTAATATTAACCTTTACAGATTTGTGATAATCTTAAAGAGATGTATCAGCAGATAGTTGTGATATGCAAAATGATATTTACGAGAATGTAATGGTATTACGCCGCTCACATTCATTTCATTTTTCTAGAGATCTAGAATTTGAACTCGGACAGTAAGGACATTAATTTTAGACTTGTTCAATAGGCAAAAGTAAGGTTTATTCAATTATCGGCATAGAAATCTGCGAAAAATAGACTTGGTGGCGCCATCTACCAGTACAATAAATTTGTCTATGTGTGAAGTTCTTTTTTTTGACCGGATCTTCTTTATCCCCTGATACAGTGGACTTTTCACCAATGCGTTCTTCTGTGCCGTGGTGGGCCTTGAAACTCGTCTTAACTTGGCATCCTGTCTAAATGCTATGAATAGAAATCCGGGAAAATTAGTAGTGCTTGTAGTATTTGTGCTGGTTCTCGGGATTGTCAGAGTCTCGTCTTGTGGTGGAGGCCCTCCTGGCCAAGAATTGTGATCGTTCTATGTGGTGATATGGATACTCGATTTTGTTTATTTATGAGTGCTTTCATTTATTCGGCAGGTTGGATGTACCAGCGTGCCGTGCACCAACTTGGTGGCTCTAGTGCTCTGGTGTGATAATCTGATAGAATATTGGGTCTGGCAAAAAGTTCGTGGCGTTTTTTTAGTAAAATTCAACTGGTTTTCTTATATTGTGAAACTTAATTAATTTAAACCAAATATACTCCATTATTATCGACAATGTTTCGCCATTGTTCGAGTAGAGCCATGATGCCATCGGTGAAGAACTTCTGTGGTTTCTGGTTGAAAAACTGAATCAAGTAGTTTTAACAGGCTTCTTTTGAAAGCAGCTTAATTCCATTGAAAGAGTTCTGCAGAGATCGGAATAAGTGATAGTCAGAGGGTGCTATGTCTGGACTATACGGTGGATGCATCAAAACTTCCCTACCAAGCTCTCGCAATTTTTGACGGGTCATCAAAGAAGTGTGTGGTCGGGCGTTATCATGATGGAAGACAACACCTTTCCTATTAATCATTTCGGGCTTATTTCTTTCAATTGCTTGGCGTAATCTCTCTAGTTGTCCACTGTAGAGTTGAGAATCAATCGTCTGGCCAACTGGAAGTAGCTAATGGTGGATGATTCCCTTCCAGTCCCACCACACACACAGCATCACCTTTTTCGCCGTCAATCCTGGCTTCGCAAACGCTTGTGACGGCTCACCATCCCTTGTCCACGATCTTTAACGGTTCCGATTGTCGTACGTAATGAATTTTTCATCACCGGTTATGACACGTTTCAGAAATGGCTCGATATCATTGCGTTTCAGCAGCGCATCGCAGATGTTAATTCGGTCTATCATGTTTTTGGCGCTCAACTCATGAGGAACCCATACATCGAGCTTGTTTTTGTAGCCAGCTTTGTGTAAATGGTTCAAAACAGTTTTGTGGTCAATCCCTAGCTCCATACCAATATCGACACTGCTGATATGCTTATCTTGCTGGACTTTTTCAAGAATTTCATCAGCTTTTTCAGTGATTGGACGACCAGAGCGTGCTTCATCTTTCGCATCAAAATTACCAGAACGAAAGCGAGCGAACCATTTCCGCGCAGCAGATTGTGATAAAGTACCTTCACCGTACACAGCACAAATTTTTTCACCAGCCTGCTCAGCGTTCCCTTCGTCGTAATAATATTGCAAAATATAGCGCAATTTTACATTACTTTTTTTTCATTTTCAAACGCAAATAACTTTCCAACCACTGCACCAATTTCGATGTTTATATACTCAAAGTACCGCTCGAAGTGTCATGCTTCCAATGAGCGTTTAGTGGTGTCGCTGCGATCTGTTTCCTGACTTATTTGCAATTGATGCCATCTATCGGGAAAAACGCCACGAAATTTTGCCCAGACCCAATACTTTTAGGGAATAATTTTTTTTTTCTCTCCTTTTGCCTGCTGCGATAGCTTGCGTCGCTGTACTCATTTTTCCGTTCCCCTTTCGTGACACAATTTCGTATTTTCCTCCTCTCTAATCATTTCGATTCGGATCCTTCCTCATTTTACTTTCAGTGATTCTTCTTGTTTTATTTCATTCACCCTACATCATGGGTTTACTCCGATTCTAATCGAATATACTGGTAGCTCAAGCATATTCAGACCTCCTATCGATAACTTTTAACTAGTTATGACATATACCGATATTGAATATGGCAGAATCCTTTTATCTACCTCCCTGAATTACTCTTTTCTATTTCTTTGGATAATTTGGCCCTGATAATATTTTCCATAATTTGTCTAAATTATGCGGTGTTCGTGAAATATTACCCCTCTTGTCGGTTGGATCTAATCTTCTTATTCCAGACCACTTCGTGACCACTTCGTATTGACCTGTTCTGGTTAATCCTATGTGGTTATCAGATATCGTAGTTTAATTCTACTTTCCTTTTCATTGAGAGTATTTGAACGGCTCTCTTGTTTTTGATTTTTCTATTTGCTTGTTTCTTTCTACGGCAATTATTTCCCGTTTCTCAAATAATTCTTCCGTTCTGCTTACTCTCGCTTCTCATTTGGTTTTCTTAATTTCTATTTAGTCTAACTTAAATAATAATTTAAATAATAATTCGAGAATAACTTCAATAGATTTAATTATATAGCTCAGATTAATCTGCATTGAGGAGCTTAATTTTCCTACAGCTGACCTTTTCGGCGGTTCTTAATACCGGTCAAGCCGTTTTCTCTTTTAGTATCGGTTTGTGGAATCAACAGGTCCTGGTCCCGTTTTACGCGATATATTTCCGTAGATAGAGAGAGACACCGAAGCCTCGCTGCACCCAGTTTTACGAGCTTACCGAGTTTCGGGGGAGCGTATGACTATGTCACAATATATGAACAAGTGTCAATTGTAATTTGATTCAATATGAAGTCAACTGTACAATGCTTTTGCACTGTATTATTATTAAATGATCGTTATTTTATAAAAATTGTACATAGCAACTGATTAATTTGTAATCTATTTCAGTCGTACAGTCATTGTTCAGTGCTACATATTTACATTGAGAATCTACAGTTCCAAAAGGCTTGCTTTGAAAACGATTCTGAACATTATATAAAAGTCTGAAACATGTATATATCATACAGGAAAACTATTAGTCGCATTGCAGTCTATTGTAATCCTTGTAGTAATTAAGCGATTGACACTTGATATTTGTTAAATACATAACGATTACAACCATAAAATGATTATGATATAAATATAGAATAACAGTTATGTTGGCATCGTTAGGGTACAGTATTTTATTTCAGAATCATTCATAACAACATTTAAATCTCGGAGTATAAATCATTTTTACACAAATGACACAAAGCCGCACTAATAAATTTGCTCAAACTTTCGAATAAAAATTTTTATTTCTCGAAATATTTTACAGTATTAAAAGCGTGTCGATGCAGCTGTCATTAATACAAGCAAGTTACGCAGTTGATTGAGTTTATCCGTGTCATATATATTTTGGTTATAAAACCGTAATATTACTGATATGAGAAATGAAGGTTCGAAAAAAGTTTATCGAAAGGCAAGGATAAGACTAAAGAGTTTTCTCTATTTGAGAAAAACAATAAAAGTAAAAAATTGTCGAGTTGAGAGTTTTTTCCACATTTATTGAAAACTTTACAATTCATACTTTCAAACTATACTAACTATATGTTGTTAAAGATGAATAGCAATAACTTGTAGTTCCTCGACGTTATCTATGGCAATGGCAATACAAATTATAATTCAAGAAAGTTTTGTTTACAAGATATAACTATAAATTTTTTAATTTTACATAGCAGTAAATATCACTAGACATGGATAATCGTATCCGGTAGATAGATAATCCATGGATTAAGCTGATGTTACATACGAAAACTAACGATGATGCGTAATTGGACGACGGAAGTTATGTCGTATTAAATGTACTATCCATGTATCGACATATTTACAAAAAGAAACCGGTAAACCTATATAAAATAAAGCGGATAATTTTGAGTTTTTCATTTCATATTACAGCAATCGACTGTCGGTCGATTAATATTCATTGATGGTATTGTTAGAATATTTAGTGGTCAAATGTTAATTTTCATCGATGTATTATTGTTTGGTGGAAACGAATATCGTAATTAAAATGATTAGTGTTTACTGAATTTCGCAGAAACCAAAAAAAACCGAAGTGGTTGTATGGTTGAACTGGATATATGATAGGAGTATGGACATGCGTACTGGTTTATAAAACCTGTAAATCTGATCCGATTTTGTTTTATGAGATCTTAATCGAAGCGAGAATGTAGGTTAATTTTTCTTACTTTAATTGGAACATTTGATGGTCATTAATTGACGCATGCGACATTAAAAAGTCGTACATGTGCAATAATATTAGCATCAAAAGCTGGCTTCAGTTAAAAAATTTATAGAAGGTTATTGATCGATATCCTGCTTGATAACATTTCTTAATCCAAGCCGGTTTTTCTCTACGTGGTCTCATTTGGAATATAGAACTGTATTAGTCATTGGTAACGCAGTTGAAGAATTTCGTGATCATTAATCAGCCATATATTATAAATGGTCATTAATTGCGTCTGCGAGATGCCCCTGATTGACTCTATTCTGCGACGTTGCGACTCGGCCGGTAGCTGAGCTGGTCATCGAGTTCTCTTGGTGAGAGCGCCCTGTACCATTAGATCTGGCACTTGCAACGACCGCTTGTCATGAGGGTCGCATGAACCAGTCCCTTTGTCTGGCAAGTTACGTTCAGACATAGCGCGCAAAGGTATCGCTGAGACACAGTATCGGCACAAGTAAAAACGAAGATAACTCCGCAGAGTTATACGTTATCGGCACTGATGAAACAGGCGATGAGTTGAGCCGAGAAGTTGAGTGATACGCAGACGAGTTGAAGAGAAGCACCACGGCTGCAGTTGATTTGAGATGGACTGCGAAGTCCAATGAGTTGATCCTACGAAGAGCTGTGCCAATGAGGTTCTTCGAGTGAACCAAATGTTTTGGAAAGACTCTGCTGTTTAGATGTGGTTAGCTGCAATATATCCAAAAGGAATGAGACGTGACTCGTGACAGTTGGAGGAATAAAGCAGGCAGCTGCAATTCACAGAAAAGTCTATATTCACTACACTCGATACAAAAAAAAAGTTTAAATTGAGTAATCACTGATCTTACATGAGAGATACACACAATTGTATTAATTGAGTGCCGCGTTGAAGTAATTGTCTAGAGAGAGCATGTGAGCTACCCGAGCTGCCGAGCTGCAACGTACGCCACGAGATGAGCCAAAATGTATTAGATGCACTTGTTGTATTGTAATGTACGTGCAATGAGGAAATTTATAAAAATCATCATTGCGTCACCTTACCAGATGAAATTGAGTCCAGTAGAGCACGAATAAATGTTGATAAGATCCAAGGTGAGTTGTCAGAATATCCGAAATCAGTTCCTTTTCACTTGTTGCACGCTTGACGTTCCGGAAGACACTTGAGAGAAACGCAAGATGGATGCGCATTCGAAAACTCCGTTAAGCGACGCTACTGCTAACCCAGAGTGCGTTTGTCGCCTCTCGCATGAACTATGTGTCCGTGCGGTGCTATCACTCGGCTGCACGCACGGCTACCGAGCGCACCGAGGCAGGGGCAGAGACGAGGTACCACGAAGCAACCATTGCCATCGCATGCGAGCTGATTTCTCAACATACGAGTATTGCTTTTGCTAATTAAGTACCACCCAATGTTTTAATGATTTGTACGTTTCAGAAGGGCCATTTGGTTCATTTCTTTATTATACGAATGTTTCCTTTTCCGTGACACCCCGGAATTAGCACATCGAAAACGGCATCGTTAACCATATTGTGCTTGGGCTTCAAAAAGTGGTTCCCTATCTTTTTTGTCTGCTGAGATAAGACGTAAGAAAGATAATAAAATATAATAGAGAAATCAAATATGACGGATTGTGTTACTGTGAATTAATTTTGATAACATTTATATAGAGTTTTTGAAATATCGTTGATGCGGTGCAGTGAGATAAGAAATTATAAAAATAAATTCAAACTGAGATGGTTCATTAATTATCTATTCTAGATATACACGGAAATTGATTAAAATAAAAAGTGATTAGATTAGTGAAAAAACCGAATTTGATTTGAAGACGTTTATTATATAAGTGTACCATATATAAGGTGTGTACAGAATTATACACATAAATGTAATGATTCGTCATTTATTATAATTTACTCAATCCGTAACGTTTAAAATAAAGTTCGTAAGTGTTTCTAGTTCAGTTCAAATAAATCAATTTACATAAAATTGTCTTTATGTACTACATTTTGTTATTGCGCCTGGTTTCTTTGGGGATCATTATCTTATAATTCACATAACCTTTAAAAATTACAAATAAAGTTTGTAAGCGAATGATTCTAATTCAATAAATGTACATTAAATGGTGACCACATTGTACATGCAGTTCTTATTATCCTTTTTCTCTATATGTATTCTATGATGCTTTTTATATTTATTAAAATTTATCTTATTAATGGTTAATGTGCCATCGTAGTAACTTGGCGTAGTATTCATTTCAACATTGCGTTTTCTTTTTATCCTATTTCTGCACTAAGACTTCTTAAGAATCATATTGCCTATTGTAAATGTGTTTTCAATGAAATCTTAATATTGAAATACAGAAAAATAAGTATAGCATAGAAGTAGAGAAAAAAGAAAGCGTACCCTAGAAATAGAAAAAATAAAAATACCCTAGTTTAAACATAAAGAAAGACGAGAGTATACCGCAGAATTTGAAAAAAAGAGTGCAGTGTAAAAATTAGGAAGAATACCTCAGTGTAAAATTTGAAAGCATAATTTTAGTAGTGTGACGAAGCTTCAATACTGAAAGAAAAGATAATGTAGCCTCGATATTTGAACTTTTTATTAACAAGTTATTTTATTGTACTATTATACAAACAACCCATCATAATTAACAATATCTTATCAATGATGAAAAAGATCAATTATAGCAATAGCTCTTTCAATTTAAGCATGAACTATGATATTTGTTTGGAATTATTTTTCAAATAACGCATTAGAGCTTTAATCGTTTAGTTAAAAGGCACTCGCTAATTTAATCGAGAATCTTCATGTCGTATTGATATTGTACGTTGCTGAAATTAGTAGGCAGCTTAGCACATTATTCATTCGATGAGTAGTGGTTTATGCAGAATCACTCGACAAACTGCTTCTTAGTTTCTGTAATATGCATCAAATTATCCTTCTTATATTATATACCTATATGAAAGTTATATTATAGTTCCGCCAAGTTAATCAGAATCAAATAAAACGTAATGCGCATTGTTTTTGAGTTTAATTGGAAATCCTAGATTTTAACTATTACAATCTCAATTTAAGAATGCAGATCTTATTTGGAATATATTTTTTTTAAAATTCATTTTAGCATTCAGAGCTTAATTCGAAAAGCGAGCCTCACGCGTCGTGACTCAAAAGGAACTTTATTCTCCAGCTTGGAATTTTTTAATTAAAAACCATCTTATAGCTTTCTTTTTAATTGGTGTCATACCCCAACGCGGATAATTAAAAAATAAGTTCCCTCCGGTACATCGTATTTTTCGTTTGTCCCATCATCTATGGTCAAAACCGAGTGGCTGACCATGCGCTGTTACTTAATTACCGGCTTAAGGTGCGAGGCTCGACTGTTTCTGCACATTTGATAATTTTACAAGGCATTGCCACCAAAATCAATGGCAATGAATTTCGCGCGCACTGTTTAATAAAAATTTGTCAGTGTTTCGCGAACTGTAACACCTGACGGAATTTACCGAAGAGCTACTGTTCAATTAAAAGGCCTCACTACTTCGCGAACTGTGCATTGCGTGTCTTCGGTTATTCGCGACCCAGCCTTCCTATCCGAGGGAAACCAAAGTCGCCGCGGTGTGCCTGATTATAATTCGATTGCAAGTGAGCGAGGTTTATCAAGAAATCAGTGTAATGCGAAAGAACTCAGTGATAGACATTTTCATCGTTATATTATCGGTGGCAGAGCAGCGCGAGCAAGTGCTATCATCACCCGTACGTCCCGAGGTCATCACCATACACACTGTTCGAGACGTTGTTAATTACCGACTCCAAGTCGAACCAAACTACAGCAACCTACTACAGGGAATTGGCAAATACAATAAATTGTATTCAAACCAATATATGCGTGTAAAATCCGTTTAGTATTATATATTTCATGTTATCCGAATTAATAAAAACGTGTACGTGCATCACTCCTCTTTCGTTCTATATCAGCAAAAGTATCAAACTATTACATCCGCAATAAATAATGCCTAATGAGCACACAAAGCTCACTTTTTTCCATTTTTGCAAAAATTCACGCGGTGATCAGCTTTCAATGGCTGTCAAACAGAAACTAAATGACGCAGCTTGCTCAAAATTGGATAGCATTCTATCGACAGATGACAGTGCATGGAAGCAGTGTTGCTTTTCATGTTACAACGCGGGAAATTCAAGAAGTCACTGAGTTATTGATTTACCCTCGTACCTTGGTAGACGTAATTATTATTATTTCATTTTATTTTATTATTTTTATCTGAGCGTTGCAAGGCCTATGATTTTTCCGTTATCTTAGTATAATTCGAACGTTGCGAGATCGATTATTATTCTTATTATTCTGTTATTATTGTTATCGAGCGATTCAGTGATTATTTTCTTCGATTTAATTGTTGTTGCTGATGTTTTTGTTGTTATATCAATACATAAGATGGACCACCTGTTATTGGTGCTATTGCTTACAGACCGCTCCCCCCTCCTCGGGTAATCCTTGGAGTAACCAAGAACCCTGGCCACGATTGATATTAAAAGAAAGGAAATTATGCACAAATGCGATTTGTTCGTAATGCCCGTCGAAAAGTGATACTTACGGAATTCTACCCTGAGTTTTAAAGAGCCAATCTAAGTAGCTAACGATGACTACGCTAGTCACTGTGTAGTCACAATTCCACAAAAGCTGTATTAAGAGCGGACCAAAATGCAAATAGTGACTTGATTTACCAGGTGTACAAGTATGAAATGCGGATATCTTTTTCTAAAAAAACATGTTAAATTCGGAAATGGAAAACCGCAAAAACACATGTGACATTTTGCGCGCTCGGTACAAAAGGAAGTCTTTTGTGCATTGTATAGTTACAGGGGATGAGAAGTGGATTTATTTTGAGTATCCCAACCGTAAAAAATCATGAGTAGACCCGGATGCACCATCTACATCGACCGCAAGACCGAATCGGTTTGGCAGAAGACGATGCTCTGTGTTTGGTTGGACCAGAGTACAATTGCTGGAAATTTGTAGGAGTTACCGTTTTTCAGAATTTTTGCGTCGTTGAGAAAAATTAAACTCATAAAATATTAACATTTCAGGTATGGGTAATGCGATGACCACGTCATAAGAATCGTGTCTATACGGCCGTGTAAAACATTGAGGACATCATGACGCAGCACGATATTAGTGTATCTAAAATAATGTTCACCATTTGTCAAGATCAAAGGATCGTACTTAAAGTCTGATATCGATATGTGCATTTTTATCGTTATCATATTCGAAGTTATGATACTTGAGAAACCATATTTGTATACGGTTTTGTTACAAAAATTTGAGCCTCTTTTTCATGGAACGAAAGTTTCTCAAAAAATAATTCAAAATTCCCGACAGCACATATCGATTTGCGTAGAAAAAGTTTACAGATATTATGTGGTTTTGTTGTTATAAACAGAATACATAACTTAAGTAACTTCAATATAATCATTTACTGCTTATCGGTTTTTAATTAGCAATAATAATTATAAAGTAGCCCGTTAGATCCGCTTGACGAGCGTTGGGTGGGAGAAGCTCACGAATGGATGACTGCACATGCGAAACCGATCGATATTCCTGCAGTCAGAATGTCCTCCTCCGTTCACACGGCACTCACACATACAGCTTCGCGTTTGTGCCACGCGCAGATAGCGAATCCTTTAACAAAAAATTATAACTTTTTTCCTGTTTATGAAAAACGATGGTTATTTACATTTTTTACATTTGAGGTCATTCAATTAAAACAAAAACAATTTATAGTGGTTAATTCGCGTTTATATGGCCTTCCCTTTTAGTGATCGCAGTATTTTTTGAAAAAAACCTATTGTAAAAATAGTATCATGCTTATTGACTTCGAACTAGTCTCAATATTCGTAATATAAATGAAAGTGGGTCCGGGAATTATTTCAGATATTTTTTAATTGATAGTACACGAAGGAGCGTTTCAAAAAATGTAACACTTGATCATCGATTGTACAATATGCTATTTTTAAAAATTAGCTTTAGGCCATATTTCTCCGATGTCGGGTTCGAAAATTATTGACCCTTTAATATGAAATTAGTTTATTAGAAATATGAAATAATTTCGTCCGTTTATTAGTTATAAGATATTTATTTTTACGTGTCTCCCCCTGCGCATAAGCTTTTTAGTATCCTAGCAATAATACGGAAGCAATGGGCAAGGTTCTACTTTTCAGGCTATTGTTATTTATATGCATTTATCAAAAACGAGGGTTTCGTACGGCTCGGGCGCTGAAAGTGCCCTCGCGACAAATTTTTATGTTTAATGGTCGTTATAGAATTTTCAATTAGGTTTAGAATTGTGTTAGACCTCTTTTAACTTTTCTTAAAAAGGATTAAAAGTGGGCTAAAGGAAGGCTAAATGCGGGTTAAAGAAGGGTCAAAGGAGGATTAAAAGGTGATAAAGAAGGGTTCAGGAGAGTTAAAATTAGTTGCTTTAATTTTACGTCTTCCTTGACCCTATATAACAAGCATTAATCTGGTATTCAAGGTGGGTCAACATTTATAATAAGGAAATCCATTTTCTGATTTTAGTTATGTTATTATGAAAATAGTATAATAATAAATTACCATGCCACTTGTAAAGGCTCATATTGTGTTGAAATCCATATTATTCAAATAATTTATAAAGCATGCTTCATCTCCTAAGTACTGACTTTTAGCGTCGCTCACTTATTTTGCTGCTGCTGGTTCTTCTTTGGCGGTGGAGGAGGAAGCGGAATGCGTATGCACCACATGCAACGTCTTCTGCATACTGGCAAGTAGCGCAGGTACTATTTTTGTTCACGGTGTTGTTGTACTTTGTAAGTGCGAGAGATGAGTTGGCGAACGTAGCGGTGGACCTAGAGGGGAGGCTTCGCCCCTAAGCCCCCTCTCTAGCTCGAGTACGTAATGCAAGTCGCGGTTTTTCGACAATACAAAAGTAACGCATAGCCAACGAGGTTGCATTTACAGTAGCTCCTGATACACTCTTCTCACTTTTCTTGTCTCGCTGCACTTGCTGGCGCGGCTGTGCTAAATTTAGACGACGAGCTCTTGCTTTGTCAGGGTGAATACGACGCGATGCGTTGAACGTAAATCACCGTACGATAGCAAGAAGAGTTAGCTGATGCTTATCATCTGGGAGAACCTGGGCTCTGGAAAAAACTGCCCCCCCCCATCCTCACGGACCCCAGATGAAGAAAGAGCGGGTCAGTTCGGGGAGGATCGGGTCTCGATGCTCCTACATGACAACGGCTGCAAAGCGATATTTTTATAATTTTGAGAGATTAGCTACAAATTGAGCCAGGTTTTTATTAATGAAAACTTTGTCGCCACAGCTACATTATTCTCTTTTTGTCATGGTACCTCTAAAGTGATAAAATTCATTCTTCCACGTTTCAATAGTATAATACATCAGGTTGATACCAATTTGTGACTGTTCAAACAATACTCTGTAAATATTCAATGATGATGTCTTTAAGTTAAATGCTTAGCCCATGCTTACATATGTGAATAACGGCTTAAATAGCCAAGAAGCCATCATAAATACGATATTGCTGGTTTAGTCACTGCCCGTATGTTTGGTTTATCAGGTTCGTGACCAATAACATTTCTCATTAGTATATGTTTATATCTGTCGCAGTGTATCTATTATTAAGCCTATTTATGTAATCCTGTCGTGGTGGCTCAGTCCATAGGACTTACATAAAAAAGTGTTTGCTATGCTTAATATATTATTTATTTTTCCTATGAAATTTCAGAGTCAGCTATCGACCTAACAAGAGAGAAAAAATTATTAAAAGTAGGCGTTTTCGTGACGGAATCCCGAGGTGACATAGGAAAACCCAATTTCCGGTCGCTATCATAAGATGTTTGAGAAAAATTAGATTTACATATTTTTAACATGTAGCAATTCAAAATTCAATGGTTCCGGAAAGAAATACGATTATCGGCCCAGTTTTTACATTGTATTGAGTTTAATTTGAGCTTTCCACGTTGGGTTTACTACGCCTCCACGTCATATTGCTATGATGAGGTAACGTGGCAACACCGCATCAGTTGGTTGTGGTCTTAACCCCACTTCGCCCATTCTATTGGGTCGTTCGGAAAGTAATTTCGTTTTTTCCCAACAAAGGACTTAATTGTATTTTTTCACAACCAACTTCACACTTAAGCCGCATAATCATTAGTATTTTGACAGCTGATATAGCAAGGCCTGCTTGTGAAAAAATTCAATTGATTCTGCATAGTAGTTTTTGGTTGATACCCTTTTAAATATGGAAAGTGAAAAACAGTATTTTCGGCATATTTTACTTTATTACTATAGAAAAGGTAAAAATTATGTTCAAGCAAGAAACAAATTATCCTATTTGTATGGGGAAGATGTGTTAAGTGAGCGCCAGTGCCAAAACTGGTTTGCAAAATTTAGATCCGGCAATTTTGATCTCGAAGATGCACCACGTTATGGAAGGCCAGTTGAAGCTGATGAAGACACAATAAAGGCATTAATTGATGCAAACCGCCGAATAACAACTCGTGAGATCGCTGAGAGATTAAATTTATCGAATTCGACTGTTCATGATAATTTGAAACGGCTAGGTTTAACCTCAAAGCTCGACATATGGGTTCCTCATCTTCTTACGGAAATATATTTGTGCCGTCGCATTGACATTTGTGATTTGCTTCTCAAACGCCAAGAAAATGATCCATTTTTGAAGCATATCATCACTGGGGACGAGAAATGGGTTGTCTACAACAATGTTAAGCGCAAAAGATCCTGGAGTAGAAAAGATGAACTGGCTCAAAGCACATCGAAAGCCAATAATTATCAATAAAAGGTTATGCTATCTGTTTGGAGGGATTTCAAAGGAATCGTTTATTTTGACCTTCTACCGAGCAACAGAACGATCAATTCTGACGTGTACTGTTATCAGTTGGACAAATTGAATGATTCACTTAAAGAATAAAGGCCAGAATTGGTCAATAGGAAAGGTATAGTGTTCCAACAAGATAATGCGAGACCACATATAAGTTTGACCACTCGGAAAAAAAATTTAGAGCTTGGATGGGATATACTGCCACACCCACCATACTCTCCAGACCTGGCACCTGCAGATTATCATGTGTTCCGGTCTCTACAAAAATTTTTAGACGGTAAAACGTTGAATTCAAATCAGGAGGTCAAAAGTCACTTGGATCAGTTTTTTGCCAGCAGTGAACAAAAATTTTATGAGCGTGGAATCATGCTACTGCCAGAAAGATGGCAAAAGGTATTGGATCAGAATGGACAATATTGGATTGAATAAAATATTAATTCACTACAAGAAAATCGTCTTTCATTTTTATAAAAAAAAAAAACGAATTTACTTTCCGAACAACCCAATAACATCTTTACGTACGTTAATGTTTTGTCCCTTCAGAAGTCGACATTGTTTTTACAGTTTTTACACATTGATATCGAAGAGGTTGAACCCGCGCGGTTAATTAGAAAAAGATACAAATAAAACCAATATTGCCAAGTAGTGAGCGAGGAATACTACACGAATCGTTCAAACAACTATTTTTCATTTTCTTAATCATATGCAAACATTCAATGAATGGTTTATACATGGAATAATTTATTTACTGGAAATTATTATTTCTACGAGTGTCGAAAACGGAAATAAGTATAAGAGTAGCAGAAGCCCTTTAGCGCAAGACATGGCGTGTCTACCCCCCTGTCCCTCTGGCCCCTTCACTCGTGCCGCCTCCTCATTGGCTGGGTCTTTTAGCGTGAAAGAAGCGTGTCTGCCCCACCACCCCACCCCCGTTCCTGATTGGAACTCCACAGCCCCTACCATCCCACACACGCTACTGATTGATAATCTCACAAGCGTACTGTGTTGCCGATGTGCCATCTATTGTAATTTGTATACCATCGGCATATTACCGACAGTCGATCAAAGAGATCGAATGCGGGCCGTCGGATGAGTAGATTATGTACTGGCAGTCGGAGAAGTATAAACAGGGTGCGCCTTCTTTTATGCCGGTATGTAAACATCGAATAACTTTGACATTTATCAACCGATTGACTTGAGTAGACATGTTTTTGAAGCGTCAATTCAGTACAATTTTAACCATGAATCGCTTCACATCGAAACAACGCGCCGAAATAGTGACGCTGTACATTGAAAATAGTCGTTCAGTTGTGTTAACTCAACGTACATATCGTCGAAAATATCGTGACCAACAAGCACCGTCTGACAACACTATTCGTCGTTTGGTGTCGAATTTTGTTGAGCACAGGACAGTGGGAGATCGTCCACGTGCCGTTCATCAACGCCCAAGACGTTCCAATGAACTGGTTGAAGCGGCAAGAGAGTGTATTGCTGAGAACCCACATGTGTCGTATCGTCACCGCGTTCAGTATTTTGGCGTCAGTGGAACCACTTTGCGGCACATTTTGAAGAATGATTTGCATTTGTTTCCGCATAAAGTGCAATTGACTCAAAGAATATTGCCGATAGACCGTCCACGTCGCTTGGAATACGGCCAAACAGTCGCTCGAATGGTTGACACTGAACCCGATTTTTTAAAGCAAATTTTGATGACCGACGAGGCCCATTTCACACTCTCTGGCGCCATTAACAAGCAAAATTGCCGCATTTGGGAAACGGAGAATCTACACGAGATCCATGAAACACCATTGCATGACGTTTGCGCCAAAACCATCATTGGGCCATTTTTCTTCAGAGAAGGCGAAACAGTCGATGGGAATCGATATCAGTGGATGTTCGCTCATTATGTCTGCTCATAGATATGTGAAAAGGGTCTGGACGGTTACTGGTTTCAATAAGACGGTGCGCCATGCCACACTGCAAATCAAACAATGCAGTTTCTCCAACGAAAATTCCCTGGACGTGTTATGTCAAAAAATGGCGACATTGACTGGCCACCCAGATCTCCAGGTTTAACCCCTCCGGACTTCTTTTTGTGGGGTTATTTGAAAAGCAAAGTGTACGCCAACAAGCCTCATACCATTGACGAGCTCAAAGCAAACATTCGTGCCGAAATCATTGCTATACCGCCCGAGATGCTCGGAAAAGTGATGGAAAACGCAGCAAAAAGGGCACGTTTTACTTTGGCCAATAAAGGCGGCCATTTGATTGATGTTGTACTCAAAAACTAGTCCAAATAAATTATAAAGGACCAAATTAAATAAAAATACCTCATATATGGAAATCGGTTGTTTTTTTAAAGGTTATTCAATGGTTACATCCCGACATAAAAGATTGCGCACCCTGTACCAGGTCTATAAATATGAAACCGGAATTTGCCCATAAATGGCCCTAGCTGTCAATATAGTTACCGTCAAACCGCGTCATTGGCGCTATTTCCTTGTTGACATCTCTGACAAAGATTTTCAACTCACAACAATACAAGTTTCATACAACAGCATAGTTTGTAATAGCGTTGAACATGTCGAATTTTGTGCCTGGAAACTACGATTTGCGGACAGCATTGATTTTCTGTTACCAATTGAAGAAAACTGCTGCAGAATCGCATCGAATGCTTGTCGAAGCTTACGGTGAGCATGCTCTTGGTAAATCACAGTGCTTTGAGTGGTTTAAAAAATTCAAAAGTGGCGATTTTGACGTGAGAAACGAAGAACATGGAAGACCACCGAAAAAGTTTGAAGACAGCGAATTGCAAGCATTGTTGGATGAGGATGACGCTCAAACGCAACAACAACTCGCGGATCAATTAAGTGTGACACAAGAAGCCGTCTCCATACGTTTGAAAGCCATGGGAAAGATCCACAAGATGGGAAAATGGGTTCCACATGAACTGAATGAAAGACAGCAGGAAAACCGAAAAACCACTTGCGAAATGCTGCTCGCCAGGTACAAAAGAAAGTCATTTCTCCATCAAATTGTGACTGGCGATGAAAAGTGGATATATTTTGAGAATCCTAAGCGTAAAAGGTCATGGGTAACTCCAGGCGAACCATCGACATCGACTGCAAGGCCAAATCGCTATGGACGGAAGACAATGCTCTGTGTTTGGTGGGATCAGAAGGGTGTGATCTATTATGAGCTGCTAAAACCTGGCAAAACCGTTATTACTGAACGCTACTGACAACAAATGATCGATTTGAACCAGGCTTTGCCTGAAAAATGACCAGAATATCAAAAAAGGCAACACAAAGTGATTTTACTTCATGATAACGCACCATCACACACAGCAAAACTGGTCAAGGAAACGATTGAGGCGTTTAGTTGGGAAATACTTTCGCATGCGGCTTACTCACCAGACTTGGCTCTGTCCGATTACTACTTATTTGCACCGATGGGACACGCACTTGCTGAGCAGCGCTTTACTTCTTACAAAAATGTACGAAAATGGCTCGATGACTGGTTTGCCTCAAAAGAGCAACAGTTTTTTTTGGCGTGGCATCCACAAATTGTCAGACAGGTGGGAAAAATGTATAGCTAGCGATGGGCAATACTTCGAATAAAATATTTTTTATAATTTTCATACAATAAACGTGTATTTTCTATACGAAAATTCCGGTTTCATATTTATAGACCTGGTATACGAACCATGTAAATATAGTCTGTGGCAGTTAGTGCCTCTATGGGGTTTCTTGAGAGTTCGTCGGCGTTAACGTTAGTTTTTCCGGCCTTGTACACTACATCGTATTCGTACTCAGCGAGTTTCAGTCTCCAGCGCAGGATCTTAGGGTTTCCATTTGTAGCCCGTCGGAACCACAACAGCGGTTTATGATCGGTTACAACAGTGAAATGATGCCCATACAGATATGGCCGAAAATGGAGTATAGAGTACAGTATACCTAATGCTTCCTTTTCGTAAGTGTCGTACCGTTCTTCGAATAGACTCAAAGCTCGCGAGGCGTAAGCGCATAGATGATCGTTGCTAATTTCTCCTCGTGAAAGTATACTACCGATAGCATAACCCGATGCTTCTGTTGTTAAAAAAGGCTTGGAAAAATCAGGATATCGCAAAACTGGAGCCGTACAAAGTTCATTCTTTACAATTTCGAATGACTGTGCTGTTCGGGTCCCCAATCAAATATATTTTCTTTATGTAATGAAGCCGTGAGAGGTTTTGATATTTAGGCATATCCTTCTATGAATCGCCTATAATAACCTGTTAATCCCAGAAATTGTCGAATATTTTAAACATTTTTAAGTATGGGATATTCACGTACAGCTTCTAATTTCTTAGGATCGAGTCGAACTCCATTTATCCTGATTATATGTCCTAAGTACGCGACTTCTCTTTTTAAAAATTCCCATTTATGTGGTTGTAATTTCAAATTTGCTGCTTCTAATCGTTTAATTAATTCGCGATACATATTCTCGTGTTTTTTGAGATTGTAGGCATAGATGACTATATCGTCCAAATAAACAAATAGTCCTTTCCCGAGGAGCCAACTTATCGTGAGGTCCATTGCTCTTTGAAATGTCGGAGGGGCGTTCTGGGGGCCGAACGGCATTCTGACGAATTCGAAATGGTCACGTGAAGTAGTAAATGCGGTCTTATGACGATCCTCTGGAGAGACTTCTATCTGATGAAATCCCGATGCTAAATCGAATACAGAAGAGTATTGTACACTCCCCAATTGATCTAATATATCGTTGATATTGGGTATGGGGTACGCGTCGGTGATTGTTTTTTCGTTTAGCGATCGGTAATCGAACACTACTCTCCATTTTTTATTTCCCTGAGAGTCGGCTTTCTTGGGAACGACACAGACAGGACAATTGTATGGTGAGGTAGAGAGTATTGTTACTCCTTTACCGAGCATATCCTCTATTCGCTTGCCTATTTCTTCTTTAGTACACTCTGGCCATCTGTAGCATCGAGTATTTATAGGAAGGTCATCAGTAGTAGGAATGCGATGTTGCAATATAGTGGTGCTCGTCAACGTATCTCCTGGGATTTGGTATAAAAGTGTGCTTCCCTTTATAATCGTCTCGATACTTGCTTTTTCTTCTTCGTTCAATTCGACGAGTCTTAATAATTCCTTAATTTAGTATAGCGGCCGATCATTACCGATTCTGATATTACGTACCATGATCTTTCGCGAATAAAAGGTTAAATTTCGCGAGTGATATTAGCTATACTGAGTTTTTGTGTTAACGAAACATTCATGATTTTATACGATTTTGGACTATATTTCTCGCTTCTCAAACGTGTTTCTTTGTCTTTAATATTTTCTATAATATTTTCCTTTTTTGACGGTTCAAGTGTACAAGTTGTTCATAAATTCTTCGTGTCTTCATAATTTTTAAGACCGACAGTTTGATCGCAATGATTCGCAGGCACGAAAGGTTCAACAGGTTTATGGCAAAGTACTTCTTTATATTCCATCGTTATTGTTTCTTTTATTAACTCTGATGCTTTGGTAAAATCTGAATAATTTACTTTTACTGATTCAATTTTTTCAACGTTTCTATTCTCCCGGTGTATTTGTTCTTTGGTTCACTTTCTAAATTCCCCATTGTAATTATTAACATCTTCAAAGGGTTCTGTCCTTTCCATATGCGCAGATATCCTTTCAAAATTTGGATCACGTTTTCGCATATCTCCAACAAGTTCTGTCCGTTCAGTCGGCACAGTTACTTCTGTGAAGTAACTTCTTCGAACAACCCGCATAATTAACACAATTAGATTCGCTATCTTCTGCTGATATTTTCGTTTTTAGTGAATTTGAATTAACGATGTTTTCTTTTTGAACATAATTTTCATAATCTTGAGGAGTTTCTGTCCTTTCCATAGACACAGGTATTCCCAAAAAATTGGAGCTAAGCTCCTTTAATTCTCCAACGAGCGCTGCCCGTTTCGTTGGCACAGACACCCTTGTGCAGCCAAGGAAAGTCTCCTCAGTAACATAGTTTACTTTCGTCTCTATCGAATTCGGATAGACAGTGTTTTCTCTAGGTACAATAATCTCTACAGGTCCAATATAAGTTTTCTCCTTGCTTGAATCCGACGTACAAAGTTCCATAAAATTTCGCGAACTAGACTGTGAATTTTCAACTTGATCTTCTATTTTTACTTTACCAATTTCTTTACTTGATTTTTCATTTTTCACACGGCTTTCGTAAGCTTCTTCAATAATTTCTGAATAATTTCTTATATCTTCCTTTATAATTTTTTTCATAAAATCGGATATAGTCAAAAGAAGTTTCTGTTTCTTCGTGGGGTAGTGTCTCTGATAAGAACGCATTCTTTCCCGTCGGAATGAATTTTTTTCCAATATTCTCACTTGAATTGACTTTATCCCTATTAGTTTCATAACTCAGTCCGTCCGAGGACTTATTTTCTTTTATTACTTCAACTTTACTTGTTACCTGTTGTTCCTTTTTCGTCTTAGAACCGTCAGTAGATTCTCTTACTACCGTACTGTAAGTTAATTTCTCTGATGACATTAACTCTAGTACTGGTACCTGGACTTGAACCGAATACCTATTGCTATTTGTTACATAAATATAAGCTTTACTACTATTATTAATGACAAACCCGCTTTCTATGTTTATACCTTTACCTGCATCTAGGGGAGGCAGGTAACCTTCCCGTAAATCCAAATTTTTTTCTCTTACGAAGCACAATTTGGTAGCTCTGCAGGGATAACAATAGTTTCCTGAGTTGCAAATGGTATTCTTACATTCTGCATTTTCAATTGTCTTTTCTTGTAATCAATTTTCACGCTATTGCCGACAAGATATTCCAAACCCAATATACCAGCTTCCTTTATAGGGAAGTTATTATCTACAATATGGAAAGTAGCGAAACTTCCCAAGGCTTGTATGGTATTTATGACCCAAAGTAGAAATTGAATTTGTTATTATTTCATTGAGTTGTAGAATTCCTCTGTGCTTTATAGCGATATGTTCACTCACAAATTGTTACTTTAGAATATTCAGCCCAAACATAATAGTGTAGAGGATATTACTTACGATGCCGTTATCGTAACCGTCGGAACACTACTTTCCCGATGCAATTGTATATTAAAGATTCGGTTTACTCGCGGTTGAGGATTGAAGCTGCGATCGAAAAAGTGCGAATTGGTTGCATGTTCAGCGAAGTATCCCTGAGCGCACCCATACTCGGAAGACCATTTCGGTTTCCCGCACTTTCATATGTTGCTTCGTTCTCCCTTAGAGCGGTACACTCAGGGACAAAATGACCGGATTGTTTGCAATAAAAACATGGTCCTGTTGAATTGATGGGATTATTATTGAAATTATTAATATTTGCGTGATTTTCCCATCGATTGTTATTTAAAAGTTGGGAACGGTTGTTACGATATGGACAAATATGAGCCCCGTGAGTAGAAGAGGCCCTTTATAGGGAGACAGGGCGTGGCTTCCTGGCGCCAGGGCGTGTCCAGACTAGCCCCGCCTCCCACCATTTGCCCCGCCCCTCCCCACTCATGCTGCTTTAACATTAGTGGGTCCTTGGGTGTAGAGTGGGCGTGTCTGCCCCCATTATCCCACCCCCGTTCCTTATTGATCCCTCACAACCCCCACAACCCCTACCCCTCACCCTGATTATCCACAGCAGTTCTCACCCCCCAGACCACCTATCCCAGTGTTCTGATTGGTGCCCCGTCGCCGCGCCATCTGACGGATTTTGACCCATACTTAATTGCCGATGCGCCATCTACTATTGGTAATCGTGTTACCGACAGTCAGTAAAGTAGATCGAATGTTGGCAGCCGGTCGGTAGAAAATGTATCGGCGATTGGTAAAGTAGATCGGTTGTCAACCGTCGGTATGTAGCCGAACATCGCTAGAGCAAATTTGGGACTTACAGAAGATAAGTAGATTGGGTCGTACGGTAAATAATATTGTGTACCCCATCAACCGGTTGAACATGCCCAACCGTCGATAACCAAGCCCCCTCCATAGATTTAAAAAAATTTTGTTGATTAAAAAAATTGATTAGTTGAAACTACTACTTATAACAACGGTAAATGAAAACACTCGTTATTTTTCAGCTCCATAAAAAGCTGATTTATTTCGACATTTTCGTATAAGAAACTGCAGTTACGGCGAAATAGTGGTGCACTGTTGATACGTGTTTTCATACCCGATTCGTTGTAATGTAATAGTACACCGCTTTGGTGAGATTCCAAGGATCCTTGTAGCAGTCGATCACAAGTATACCGGCAATTTATTATGGTTGGAAAGAGAGGCAAAGATGTTTTCATTAGGCAGTTTCCTTTTTAACTAACCTTACCGCAGCTGTTACGATTATATATACAACTGACGTCTCTTTGATACCTGTCCTAGCTGAATATAAAAATGCGTGTGACATGGTAAGGGAACTTTCGAATAATATCAAGACAGAAAATACAAAGCTTCAATCTTATTCATAGTAATTGCAAATCGTTCTGTACACGTTTGTATATACGTGTTTTTATCATTATTTTACAAAATTATATAAATAAATCCGCATATTTTGATCGTTTTTACACACATACATATATACAAACTACACTAATATTAAAGAACACACACAGACACACCCACAGAGACGGAGAGGGAGAGGGAGAGAGAGAGAGAGAGAGAGAGAGAGAGAGAGAGAGAGAGAGAGAGAGAGAGAGAGAGAGAGAGAGAGAGAGAGAGAGAGAGAGAGACAGACAGACAGACAGACAGACAGACAGACAGACAGACAGACAGACAGACAGACCACGGGGGGAGGCTGAAACCCCTACGTGGCGCGTCCCCGGGTGGCGGATAGGGGAACTCTCCAGATATGGAGGGCAGGGCCGAAAAAGTAGGCCCCGCGGACCAAACAGCAAGGGCGGGTACCCTACCAAAAACCCAACCATACTTACCGTGGACACCAGAAAGGATAAGCAGAATACGGTGCAGGGATTCGGAAGCCCAGTACCGGCGTCCGACGGGGGTGATCAAGTGGGCCCCGGAACGTCGTCATCAGATGACCGCAACGCAAAGAGCGAATCGTGCAAGGGAGCAACTCCCACAGACCGGAGCTTCTTGGGGACAAAAGCCCTGTGCACGCCCGCCGAACAGACGGCGGGAAAAATACACCATGCAGGCGAAACGGTTTCTGGAGAAGAAACACACGAAGAGGGTATCGAACAGCTCAAAAGGCAAGAAACAGAGGCATTCGTCGAACTCGGAAAGCAAATCCAGGTGATAGACGGGATTGTAAACCAATATAGCAACATCCACAAGGCTATACGAGATGCCATAGATAGGAAGCGACAATCATCTACCAACGTATGCAGGATCATCGCGATGAAATAGGCCAAATGGAGGAAGCTCAACCCGGGGCGGCTGGCCCTGTACCCAGCCAAGAGGCCAATAAAGCGGAATCCGACGAAACAGGAGGAAAGATGAATGGTCCCCTAATGAAGACCGATCCCCTAAGGGCATTCGGGAAAAAACGGCTGGGATCGAACTCGGGAGTCACGTTTAAAAAAAAAACAAACACCGAAAAAAAAAGAGCTGCGTCTTCTCCCCCGCAGACTATAACGCTAGGGAAGAAGCGCAAGGACGAGGGACACGAACGAAGCACCGTCGAAATGCGAAGCGGAAAAAAAACGCAACGCGAGGAACTTTTACAAGACCCCACTGCAAAGGAATCTGACTGGAAAACAGTTGGTCGGACGAAACCAAAGCAACCAGACAGGAGAGCCAGAAAACTCCGCACGAGGGGAATCCGCGGAAACCGTACAGAAGCGATAGCAGTAAAAGTGAACAGAGAAGCCACGTACGCAGACGTCCTTCGGAAAATTAAAGCGGAAGTATACCCGGAAAGTTGCGGAGCGGAAATAGCCGGAATAAGGCGAACTCGAGGAGGAGAAATTCTTGTCGAGATCCAAAAAGGAAGTGAAGGGACCGAACAACTTAGAGAAGCCGTAGCGGCCGTACTTGGCGAACAGGCATCGGTACGTACGATGGGCCAGAGCCGAAAAATCGAAATCCGGGACCTGGACGAGGCTACGGACGTAGGAGATATAACGGCAGCAATTATGGCGGAAACAGGAAGCAGCGACAAAGATGCGATCAAAGTTACCTCCCTACGCACAGCGTATGGAGGGACTCAAATAGCCTTGGTGACGTTACCGACGAAATGGGCAGAAAATATCCTTGTAACAGGGAAGTTGAAAGTCGGCTGGGTGCGATGCCGGGTAAGGTTCAAGATCGAGATCCAACGTTGCTTTCGCTGCCAAGGGTTCGGCCACGTCTCAATGGATTGCAAATGGGCGGATAGGTCAAATGATTGTCGCCTGTGTGGAAAGACAGGTCATATGGCAAAAGATTGTACAGGAGAAGCGTTCTGTGTGGTATGCAATGAAACATCGGGAGAGAAAAACGCGAACCATATACTGGGTAGCACGAAATGTCCCGCCTTCCAAATGGCTATGAAAAAACAGCGAAATGGCTAGGTTTTTACAGATTAACTTAGGCAGAGGCCGGGAGGCGCAAGATCTCCTCCAGCACGTGGCAGCGGAAAAAATGGTCGATGTTCTTATCATCAGCGAACAATACCGGCAACCAGAAGGCGGCATGTGGCACCAAGACTCAACAGGACGGGCGGCTATTGCAGTCCTAAACAGAAACATGATAGTAAAAGACGTGAGCAAACCAGCTGCAAACTATGTGTGGGTCGATATCAACGGCACGAGAATCTACAGCTGTTACTTCTCCCCAAACATCGAACTCGGAGATTTTTTAATTCAGCTCGACAGCCTAGAGGAGAGCCTCAGAGAGACAACGGGGGACGTACTAGTTGCAGGAGACTTCAACTGCAAATCCCCAGAGTGGGGTTCCAGGAGGCTGGATAGCAGAGGAGAGGCGCTGTCGGAGCTTATAGCTCGAAGGGACTTAGTCGTACTAAATGAGGGACAAGAGTTTATCTTCCGCCGCGGACAAACAAGGTCAGTGATAGATGTCACACTAGCTTCAGCCGAGATAGCGGTACGAACAGTGGGTTGGAGGGTGCTCGACGAAGCTACATTGAGCGACCACCAATACCTTGAGTATATCGTTGAAGCACACCCAAGAACGCAGCAGGGCCCAGCAAGCATCGAGTCAGTGCAGGGATGGGCGTTGCGACGACTAGATTTACACAAGCTCGAAGAAGCGTTGCACACCGCAAGAACCAGGGAAATCTGGCTCGGCTGGCCGAAACACGCAGTCTTGAGGAGACAGTATGCTACATGCTCGACACAATCACAGCGGCGTGTGATGCAGCTATGCCAAGGCATCGGAAACAGACAGGCAAAAAAGGAGCGGCATACTGGTGGAACAACGAAATTCGAAACCTGAGAAAGCAGTGCATGGTAGCACGCAGAGCAGCTCAACGACGCAGGAGACAAGGGGATGCCCAGGTAAACGGGACCGTACAAGCAGAATTCAAGGAGGCCAGGAAAAAACTACGCCTGGCAATCAGAGATAGCAAGAGAAAGTGCTGGAGGGAACTGTGCCGATCCATAGAACAGGACCCATGGGGTCTCCCTTACCGGATTGTTACGAAAAAGCTAGGCGATAGGAAACCTATTCCCGGCTTGTCGTGCCCGGAAAGAATGAGGCAAATAGTATCTACACTGTTTCCAGTACACGATGGCAGAGAAAAGGAACCAACTGAAGAAGCCAACGAGCCAGTAGACCCCTTCAGCGTCGAAGATTTGCAAGAAGCGAGAAAACGCCTTCAGCCTGGTAAAGCACCTGGACTGGATAACATCCCAAATGAAATCATAGGAACGGTGATAGAGATATGGCCAGACCTGCTGCTGGAAACATACAATGCTTGCCTTCGCAAAGGAGACTTCCACAAGAGGTGGAAGAGGCAGAAACTGGTGCTTCTGAGAAAAGAAGAGAAGCCGCTAGACGAACCGTCGTCTTACAGGCCAATCTGCCTCCTGGACAGTACAGGAAAGCTTCTAGAGCGGTTGCTGCTTCAAAGGCTCGAAAAACACATCGGGATAAATGGGGGGCTGTCACCAAGACAATACGGTTTCCGTAAGGGCCGGTCGACGGTGGACGCCATCGCAAGAGTCATCGACATTGCTGGGAAAGAGAAACCGGGAAACTGGAAGTCAAAAGGGTTCTGTTCCCTAGTGACACTCGACGTCAAAAATGCGTTGAACTCCGCTAAGTGGGAGGTAATTATGCACGCAATTAAGATGAGACAGACACCAAAATACCTGGAAAAGATGATTAAGAGCTACTTAAGGGATAGAATTCTTATCTACGGTACGGATGATGGACCAGTGGAGTATAAAGTCACGTCCGGGGTTCCGCAAGGATCAGTTCTGGGACCATTTCTGTGAAACCTTATGTATGACGGCCTTTTGAATATGGAGCTTCCGAAAGGAGCAACGATTGTAGGCTTCGCGGACGACGTTGCAGTTGTCGCAACCGCGAAATCTCCAAGCACCCTGGAAGAAATAGCTAACGAAAGCCTGCGGCGCGCCAGCAAATGGCTGAAGCAAAACGGGCTGAAGTTGGCAGTACACAAGACGGAAGCCGTACTAGTAACAGACAAACGAATTTTCACGCCACCGAACCTAGTCTTGGAAGGACAAAAGGTTCCGTGGGCAAGGTCGGTTAGGTACCCAGGAGTGCAAGTGGATAGCGGACTCCGGTATGTACAGCATGTCGTCAAAACGACTAAAAAGGCAGCAGCGACAGCGGCAGCTCTTGCAAGAATAATGCCAAATATTGGAGGGCCCAGACAGGAAAAAAGGAAACTGCTAAACAGCGTCATTCACGCGCGGATCCTCTACGGGGCCGAAATATGGGCGACCGCGGTAGAAAAGATCGGGGCAAAACGAAGACTAGCGTCAGTGCAACGACGAAGCGCCCTGCAAGTCATTTCGGGATATAGAACCATCTCGGAAGGAGCAACGCTCGTGCTATCGAGCACCCCGCCGATAGACCTCTTAATTAGCAAGAAGCAGAAGATAAAAAAAGAGGCCATTAAACGCAGAGCACACCAAAAGCTTATGGAAAGATGGCAGGCAAGATGGGATACAAACCCTTCAGGAAGGTGGACATATGAGCTGGTCCCGAATATAATTGCATGGTGCAGCAGGGAGCATGGAGAAATGGGGTACTACCTCACCCAAGTTCTGAGCGGACACGGACGTTTTAATGCATACCTAGAACGGTTCCACAAAACCAACAACGCAGCGTGCTACCAGTGTGGCTGGACTTCCGACGATGTGCGGCACACAGTTTTCAGCTGCCCAGCAATGGAAGAATGCAGAGCCCAAGTTGAGACGAAACTCGGATGCACAAAGCTGGAGGAGCGAAACTTTGCGCAGATCATGCTGACAAATGAAAGCACCTGGGAGACAATAGAATCTTTTATCACTGAGATAATGAAGAGGAAAGAAGCAGCGGAAAGAGAAGCGAAAGCGCTAAATGAAGGAACCGTGGATCTGGCAATAGATTTAAGGCGGTAAATCAAGGAGGAGCGATTACCCAAAAGCGGATACGGAAAACAGGAAGGAAGCTCGGGAAGAGCGGTAAACACTCCATGCTGCGGTTATGCGGAAGCGGTACCAGCATGGCGTGTGGAGACAGTGGCGGAGTTTTAGTCGGTAAGAATCCGACACTACCCATAACACCAGGGTGTCTCATGGAAGATTTCTCCGTCGCTGTAAAAAAAAAAAAAAAAAAAAAGACAGACAGACAGACAGACAGACAGACAGACAGGCAGGCAGGCAGGCAGGCAGGCCGGCAGGCAGACAGACATACAGACAGACAGGCAGGCAGGCAGGCAGGCAGGCAGGCAGGCAGGCAGGCAGGCAGACAGACAGACAGACAGACAGAGACAGAGAGAGAGAGATTGATTGATTGATTGATTGATATTTATTAGTTTTCTCAGCTATTTTATACACAGTGTTACATATTTTTCTTACATCTACATACATCTTACTTTACTGTTGACACAACATACTCCTTTAACATTCGTTTAAGCTGTTCTACTTTTTCGCAACCTTTCAGTTCAGTTGGCAATGCATTATATATTTTCACTCCTTCATAGTACATACTCTTTTGTGCACTTCTCGTTCTTCTAAATTGTATTACTATATTTTCCGCTTGCCTTGTTTCCCTACCACTCTTCGTTCCTACTATTTGTAGCCGATTTTTAAATTCTTTTGGCAGTAGATTCTTCACGGCTGTGAGATAAATGTACAAACGTTATAGTACAATCTTTGCCTTATGGACATAAATTGTACCGCGCTCAGCATATCTTCTACCTTCGTATACCGGTTGTATTGTAATATAACCCTCATTGCTCTGTTCTGCGCGATCTGCAGTTTCTTCAACTCTGTTTCACCCATAGCTACTAACAGTGTTGCACAATATTCAAAGTGAGGTGCTATGATTGCTTTATATATCACACATCGCGTATACGCAGATACATAATTCCCCATTCTGTTTAGAAAGCTCGTGTCTTCCCCTATTGTTTTTAACATATACTCACAGTGGTCTTTGAATTGTAGCTTGTCATCAATAATTATACCCAAATATTTTATTGACTCTACTCTCTCAAGTTTCGTTCCATCCAAACATTTCAGTACAATATTCCTACTCACGACTTTCCTAACACTGCTGATAATCATATATTTTGTTTTCTCTACATTAATTTTTAATTTATTTCTTTCCATCCACTTTTCTACTATACTCAACAACATATTCATCTTTCTCTCCACTTCCGCGCTGCTTTTTCCAGGTACATATATCACTGTGTCATCAGCAAACATTTTTATTACACATTCCTCAGGACACAAATTAACTATATGATTCATATATATAATAAACAGCAACGGCCCTAGTACTGACCCCTGCGGTACCCCATTTTCGTTGGGAATAACTTCAGACCATTTATCGTTGAATCGAACTTGCTGTGTTCTATTTCTTAAGTACGTTCTGAACCAATCTAATACCCTGTCTCTAATTCCATATTGGTATAATTTGTCTAATAATATATCCCTGTCGATTGTTTCAAAGCTCGTTTTAAATCCATGAATATTACTCCTACTATTTTTCCTTCACTAATGTACACTTTCCATTCATCTACAACAGTTTGAATCGCCGTTTCACACGAATATTGCTTTCTAAATCCTGACTGATGCTCCGTTATGATGTCATTGGTTTCTAAATATTTTTTAATTCGATTTTTTACTACTAATTCGAGCACCTTTTCGTATAATGGCAACATATTAAATGGTCTGTAATGACTTGCTTTTATGGCTTTGTTTATTTTTGGGATCGGTATAATTGTAGAAGTTTTCCAGCTGTCCGGGCAACATCCCTCCCGTAGGGATCCATTTATTATTTCCACAAATTCCTCTTTTATTGCACTGAATGCCATTTTTAGTATATCACTTGATATTCCTTCTTCCGTTCCCTTCTTTTTCGGGAGTCCCATCACTATCTTCTCCAGATCCTTTATTTCAATATGATTGAAGTTTTCCATTATACTTTTATTGCTCATCCTTATCCCTGTTATAATTCTTCTTCGGTTTGGACTTCCAGACGTATCCCGTTGTATTGAATTAACTATATTCTTTACACTTTGCACATAGAACACATTAAATTTATCAGCTATACTACCTCCCACCATGTCATTCAATATCTCAAAATCTATATTCTCTACTTCTCTAGTACCCATTGATTCTCTTTTAATTACTTCTTTTAACGTTTTCCACATTTTTGTCGGATCCTTCTTATTATCGTCCATCATCTCTTATTAATTTAACTGCTGCATTCCTTTCTACTTTAAATTGCTGCCAATGCTCTTCCAAACCAGTAGTAATTGCTACTCCGTATGCCTTATCTCTTCTTCTTGCAGCTACTATTATGTCTTCTGAATACCATTTTTTTCCTTCCCATACGCTTGGAATCTTCACTATATTTCTGGGTGCAAACCTATCTAGAGCACCCACTATGTTATCAACGAGCATCCTTGCTCTTTGGCTTACTTCTACCTCTTGAACTTGTCTTGTGGTAATGCTTAACATCCGTGTAAATTCCTTCACATCAATTTTACTATAGTTTCTTGTTTTATATTCTCTATACTCATTCCTTTCCTTCCTGTTACCTAATATGACTTTTATCCATGCATAATCCGTTATCTTTGGCTCATGTTCCACCTGCACTTGTGCACACCTATTAGCAAATAATAAATCGATAGTAGTTCGACTATCTTGCGTTATTCTTGTTGGTTTATTAACGTATTGCTTTATTCCTAGACTCAGCATTCCTGTTATCAACCTCTTTTTGTAGAACGTTTCTGCCGTGACATTTATATTAAAATCACCTATTATCAGTCTTCTTTTATTGTTAGTTCCTCAGTTATGTTTTCTATGTGTCTTATAAACTCAGCATCCGACGCACTTGGCGAATGATACACAATTACTATCACTCCTTTATAATGTTTGTCCTTGACCTCTATTCCAGCACACCGGCAGTTTGATTCTATTTTATTTATTGGTATCATATCATATTTAATATCATCTCTTATGTATAAGATTGTACCACCTGTATTCCTATTCTCCGCGAGAGAGAGAGAGAGAGAGAGAGAGAGAGAGAGAGAGAGAGAGAGAGAGAGAGAGAGAGAGATAGAGAGAGAGAGAGAGAGAGTATCTATATTTACATTACTCACATATATATACAAAGTAACAAGTGCAAAAACACTTGTGCAAAATTATTTTCAGACTATATTGAAACATTTCGCGATTTTAATCAATTTGTTTTATCCTTTTTTTGCGCGTCTGCTAAGCGGCTGCGTGAAATCGCGTAGTTTTTATTTTTATTTCGAGCGTGGTCTTTCCTAAATCGTTGGGAGAGGATTGGTTGCTCGAAACAGGTTCGTGCTCTGGGCTGGATGAGCTGAGTTGTGTCTATTATTTTATAAGTTTTATAAGTTATTGAATCTATTGTTATTTTCTCTTTTTATTCTTTTTGTTGTGAGACCTCATTTTCGGTTTGTTGATTCGCATATGTCCGTGGTGGACATGCGGTTTGTTACCCTTTCATCATTGGTCTTGTATTCGTAGGGTAATTCGCTATTTTGTTTGTGCGTAGGGCACTGACTGTTTTTGTTATATTGGTGACGAGGATGGAATGGAGTTTTATGGTCGAGTAGGACGATCTAGTATTGTACGGATGGTGTTTGACCATCAGTCGCATTCGTGATCTATCTTAAAATTACATATGCGGAATTGTTTCCGTTATCTTGGGTTTTGACTCTATTATTCGTATGGCGATGAGATATCGGCCATACGGAGCTTAACACTCAATTTATATATTTGGGTTATCGCGTTTGCTTCTACGCGATTCTTATAATTACAGATGCGGATTGATTAGATTTGGGTGTTTTTAGGATATCATTCGTGCGAGGCTTGATTGCCATTGGTGTATTGCGCCTTTCCATTTGATTTTACAAGGGTGTGGACTGTTGTTTCTTACTGCCTGTGTTTCGTCCTCATACGGGGCGTTCCTTGGTACATTCGTTAGACATACCAGTCGGCCTTGTTTAATCATCGGACGTCTAGCTGGTGACATGCTATTTTGATATGTTATTGTTTGGAGTACCCTTCGCGTGGTCTGCCTTTTGAGGCTCCGCCTTGCTGATGCTTGCGCGGTGAGCTTAGAGTAGGATCGCGAGTGTTGTACGGTGAAGTAGGGTGTGTGAATTTACTTACCTATCTTTACTTGTCTTTGTTATTGTTTGGGTCCCTAGTTATAGCTCGCTGTTCGCACAAGACACCGGTTTCGCAGCTATGACCAACTAGCTCTTCCTGTACCCCAGATACTGAGGCCTTTATTCACGCTTGTTTAAGCTCCCTTATCGCGCCATTAAGGGGCTTACGATTCGGTCGCTTAATTAGCGTGATTAGCCGAGGTATCCATACGTAGCAGGTAGTAGTTTGTGCTGGCCCTGACGTGGTCCTACCCACGCAGGTACACCCTACGAATCTAGTGCGCGTGGTGCAGCAAGTCGGGATGCCACTCCCTTGACCTGGAGACACACGTGCTTCTTCACTCTTCAAAAGACATGTAGCCACGGCGCTATGCGTGGGGACACGTTAATGAGAGAGTGCCCTAACGCTGTGATTGGGGGCGGCCAAGGCGCAATGCAGGGGAGCCCTTTCCTCACAGAGTATCCTAATTAATTCGTTTACTCAACTGACGGCCAAGCGCAATGCAGGGGAATCAGATGAGAAAAAGAATACTGGTTGCTACCATGATGATTCCCAAACGGTTAGTGATTATCGTTATTGTTTCGTTCGGTCAAACGACGGCCAAGCGCAATGCAAGGGAATCGATTGATCGAAAGAATACTTGTATCGTTACATATTGAATTTAAAAATGACATGAAGTTAGGTTGGCTGTCGGGCAGCACTTCGTCTTGAGGAATAGATTTTCAACAAGAGCCCCGAGGCTTGTCCTGTCGCAGTTTATATAGTTTAGTGGATGGACCCCAGGGGGGTGTATTGTGGTAGGTAACGTGATGTTTGTCGCACTTCAATCACAAGGTGAGGGAGGTGCGGGGTGGCGTATAGGTGTTCCGTTGTGTCTTAAATTTCTATATTTAGCCGAGCTTTGTCTTTCCAGAGTTTGAACCGAGGTTCCAGCGAGGTTGAGTTCTGTTGGTTACTGTTAAATTCCTACCTGCTGGAGGTTCAAACTTTCTTTTGATGTTTTTTGTGGTTCGATTAACGTTCTTTACTAATTTTGTCACATGTGGGTTTTTGTATACCTCGTATGTGTTCGCCTGTCTGCTTTATTGTTTGGAATCCGCCGGAATTGATTAATTATTGCCAATTTTGTGTTTCTTAAGCCCTTGCCGTACTTTAACGAGTCTGACTCGTGATACAAATTTTGTACCAAACATGAATATCACGAGCGAGACTCGTGGAATAAAGGTTCTGCCAAACGTAATTATCACGGGTCAGACTCGTGGACTGAAGAGCGGGACAAACGTAAACAAGACGAGTCAGACTCGTGGAATGATTTTTCGCCACTAACAATCGACGTTTAGTTTCTACCTGTTTAGTTTAACTGTTCTCGAGCATCACTCACGCCTGTTTAGCGCGTGTCGTCTCCTACCGCTTTGGCCCGGATTTCGTCGAGCTAAATGGTACGGCAAGGGGTTAATGTGTTTTTTAGGTGCTCCTCCCTGAATTTTATGTTGTTCTTGTTTTCGTGTGTTTTTCAGTGTAGGGCTTGCCCTAATCTTAATTAGTTACTTTAGTTTTGTGAGAAATCGGCTTGTTTTATGCTTTTTTCCTAATATTAATGTTTTATCTATGAGTGGGGGTATGTCGTGAGGCTTCATTTGAAGGCAGCCTGTTGTTTCATCTTGAGGATTTGTGGAATTTCAAGAGTTCCACTAATTCTTTTGTCGTTTCTCCGTACTGTAGCGTTCTTAGCGCCTTGCCGTCTGTGTGGTATGGTCGGTTGAAGGGTAGGGCCGACTGTGCTCTCTTTGCATGGTGAGGCGATTGGTTTTACGCGTGGTTCCGGATGCTTTCCCGTAGGGCGGGGGCTACTACGCTGGGGTCCGGTCTACAGCGCGTGATCCTGCTGTTTGTCCTGCCTCTTGTCTTGCTCGCTTCTTGCGAGCTGTGTTTGTTTTGATAGTAGTTTATGAGTTAGGTGGGGCCTACTTCTGACGCCATGCTGTTTAGGGTGGGTACTCGCGGTCGTTTCCTACTATGTTTCCCTAGTCCAGTTGGTGCTCGGTTGCACCGTGTTTGCTCGTTCTGTTAATAGATAACCACTTTTTAGTGATTTCTTTGTTTTCTCCATTAGTTTTAGGCTGTGTTTATTGGTGTGGGTTGGATGTGTTGGTGGTATTTAAGGTTTTATATTCTAGTAGTGGATCGCTGTAATTGCGTTCCGTTACAGTGTACATAAACGATCACACACGTACACACGCACACACGCACACATACACACACACACGCACGCACGTACACAAGCGCGCGCGGGCGCTATTAACATATTTACAAAGTTTATATTACATAGTTGTTTCTAGCCAACATCAGCATCGCTATCGTTAAATCCAAACGGTAGTGATAATCTGTGTGTAATATGGCGACGTTTACGGCATACGACACGACAAGTTTTGTACATTGTACGGGTGATGACGTTGTGGAGGGGTGTTCTTTGAATTGATTTGAATTTTTAATTAAGCGATGTATTACTAAACCACGGCATTTCTGATTTTATAAATTGATTTTTTAAGTTAAAATTAATTGTTTGTGAGTTTTTATAATTCAACTTATCCCCTTCACTTTGCAAACAGTGTCCACCACGGTTTTGGGATCCGCGGTAGTCGTAGCCGTATAAAATTTCGGACCTCCGGAGACGAATGAGTTAATACTATAAGCGTTCGGAGCCACCGATATCAAATCGTTGGTCAGGTCACCGAGGAGATTACTATCGAGGGTTCCCAAGCATCATCACCAGTACTCACGTAAATAACTAGTTATTGGGCTAGGGACAATAGCCTGGTCGCGAGATACCCAGTTCAAATATAACAAATCATCGTTAACCGGTAGCAGGCATTGGATTTCTTTGTCATTGTCGTACAAATACAACAATAGCTTCTCACGAGTTTGAATTATTTCTGTGTGCGTCAGGTTATCCGACTGACCGTATTTATCCCAGAACGAATTTAAGCAAAGCTTAGCAACTGAGTGTAAGCCCTGATTACGCGTAATGTTGCTAGCGTTCAGCCGGATACCTTCCACGCGCTCGTAATAATTTATATATTCCTCGTGAGACGCTTCGTCGATACGGTGCTTGGGCCAACCGCTTGCCTCCTGTTTAATCTTCAAAAATGTATGTACATAAGCGGCAAACAGTCCACCCTTGCGTGTATCAGGATTGTACATTGTTGTTTTGTACGCCCAAATCATGGAAATTTTAAAGATTTTATACGCTATATCTATTGCCTTCCGCACCTCATCCGACACCCAGGTACCAGTGAAAGTTGTCATCAGGGTTATCATGAATGAACGAGTCTTGAACCATAGACTCTGTACACTTACGGCACAGAGCACATAGCAGTTTCTAGTGCATTCGAACAGGTAGCACGGGGTGAAAGAGGTTCTTTGCTCGCTGTGTCCACAAAATTTCGTATATTCGGGAACGTGAACGTTTGACGCTGGTATCCACGAGTTAAATTTTGCCAGATATCTCATCCCAACTCATGAAAATTTGTTTTTTCGCACCGTATCCTTTTGTCCGTAAAACTTGATCAATCTTGAATTCTTTATTTTTCTCCACACACTTCTCATGAATACTCGTCAATTCTTTGGGGTAAAAGAAACCATCGATAGGTTCGTCTTCGAGATCACACAACACATATACATACAAGCCCTGCCTATGTAAACCTTTTCTGATACGGAAAATTTCTTAGCTCCAATTTTTCTCGTAACCTTTTTCGAACGTGTCTTTAGTTCCACTGATTCGAACGTAATCTCCGGGTTTGTATTTCCACGTTGTGAATCGTTTCTTTTCACGTCGCTTTACGGCACTAATTGTCAAATTAGTGTATAGCATGATTGTACGCATAAGCCATTTGTTGCAGTATATCGATGTAACGATGAGTATTACGATGTGTGAAGTAACGCCACATCCGCTCCTTGAGAATGCGATTAAAACACTCGAAAATCGAGGCTCTTATATTCGGATTAAGAGCAACGTGAAATTGTATGTTTTCATCTTTGAGAAATTTTTGCAGTTGACCACCGAGAAATTCTTTTCCACGGTCGGTTTGTAGTGAAACAGGTGTACGACAATCGTTACGCTCGAGAATACGTTTAAATGCCTTAGATAACCTCGCGCACAGTTTTGTCCTGCAAGGGTTCGACCCAGGCGTATTTGATGAGGACGTCAATTACCATAAGCAGGTAGGAGACGTCGTCGTTATAGCTTCTCAAAGGACGTAGATACACGAGATCGACCTCCCAGACATCGTCAATATTTGTAACATTGTAATACAGTCGTGGAAAGACGCGGTGCAGGGGTCTACGAATGGTATAACTATCCTGCTGAGTCAGTCAGTCATACACGGAGTCTGCTTTATTTTTGCTACTGATTACACGCCGCGCACCAGCGTATCCAGCTGGATGCGAAGGATCATAGTACACTTGTTCGAAAGTCATCTTTCACCGCTCGTTGTACAACTTGTTCTAAATCTTTATACACTTTTCAACCACTCTTATTACGTTTGTTTTCCAACGTTTTGAAGAAATATTCCCCAGGGTGTATATCGTTGCCGTCGTCGTAGTCGTCGTGATACGTTATATTGTTTGTGATGGTCATTATTCCGATTTGTCGAGTAAATTGAATTTCTGTGAGCACAAGAGAGAGCAAATAATCTCTACTACCGGAAATAAAGTTATGCGTATGAAAGTTTTTGGCAAACGTAATCGTTGAAGTTTTCTGATAGCTATTACGTACTTCGAAATATAACATAGTTAGCCTTACTTTTTTAATGTTAAAAAATCTTTGTAAATACACGTTGGAGTTTTTAAGCTTTGCTAATTCTATGATAAATTAGTTTTTTTCTAAAGATGATATCATCCATATCTACATTTAGTATTTTTGTATGTATTAGGTGTAGTATTTTTTAAAATCTTGGTCGATTTTTTCTATTAAAAATTTCTAGGTTGTAAAATACAGTAGAATTTAAGTGTTTCTAGACTAGACCTTCCTAACGAGAGCAGAGGAGAAATAGCTTAGTCTATCAATTGTCCCACACACAAAATCAATTGATTTTATTCATAAAATATTGACGAAGCGTATTAAGAGTCGATTCGTAATGTTAATGACAGTTCTTCTCTGAAATCATTGGTTATGCAAATCATTTTACCTGCTCAATACATTTTAGTTTCATTAGATGTGACCTCTCTTTGAACAAATGTATCTTTACTATTAGTTTTAAACCGTCTTAAAAAGAAGGTATTTGTGTGGTGAGGGCAGTGTTATCATCGAATTAAAAATGACACTGAGATAACTATGTCTTTTACTTATTTCACTTTGATAATAAAATTTACAAACAAATTTCTTGGCTTTCCATGGGCTTTCCATTAGCTCCAATATTATATCACATAGTAGTTATGGCTGCTTCAGAAGAATGTTGCTTGTCAGAACTTTATTACACACCAGTTTTATTCGTAAGGCACGTAGATCACGTGATTTGCTCTCTCAAATCAAATTCGATGAACTTCAACAATTTTCAACACTCAGCATCCCAAACTCCAATTTACTATTGAGACAGAGAAAGATAATAAAAGAAAGAAAAACATAATAAAATACCATTCATTGATTTGTTATTAATTATGGAAAATGAGATCATTATCACAGATTGGTGTCGTAATCTGGTCTGGTAGATTTATTCACTTTTTCTCCAGTCATAAAATATAGGCATTATATACATGCTCGTAGACAGAGCATTAAAACTTTCACATTCTCAGTTTACCCCCGTAAATTCATTTTCCTGTAAATGTGCAAAAATACGACAACTTTATTTTAACTTGCCCTTCCAAATGGTACATGTTCTGTTTAATTTGGTTGATTAGTTTTTTGTGTAGGGTGGAAAATTGAAAAATCAGGGGGTTGTTCACCCCTGCAAATGAATTTTTTTCTTCAACTTAGCGTGGAATTTTGATTGTCTTCAATGAGGAGTATTTTGGTTTTTGTTTCATTAAAATCGGTTGACGCCTTCTGGGTGAAACTGCAAAATCACCCCTCGACATGCTAATTTTGAAGGGCGATTTCACCCCTTAAAAATGTTTTTCCGCCGATAAAAAAAATACCTGTCTTTTAGTTTTCGATGCTCTACAACATACGTGAGTTGCATTAAAATCGGAGGGGGACACCAAAGTATCTTTCCTTGTCAGTGTTATTTGGGTGAATAATGTAGACCCTTCCCAGGGCGTTATCCCTTTTTACTTCAGGCCAGCCATCGACGTATTTACCACGTTTCCTACTCACAAATTTGTTGTTTTACCATACATAGTATGAAGGCAATTCATAATATGAGAGTGTTTTTGCAAAATCATCATTTTTGCAAAATTTAAAATATGCCAATAGTGTTGTTTGTGGAGGGTTGCTAATTTTATCTTTCAAATTGTCGTTATTAAAATATACACGTTGTCCATTTTCCGATATTAATAAATAAATATACAATAAATAAATAAATATACACGTTGTCCATTCTCCGATATTGCGGATATGTATCTTCTCCTGTCTGTGTGTCTTTTAAAAGTGGCCATGGATATCTCTTGCTGCAGCTACCTTCTTTCATGCATGGAGACTTGTAATTTAAATTGCCACATGGGCCATGTATCATATTTGCTTTTACTATATCATATAAGATTGGATCTTTTATTTGATCTGGTATTTCTGCACTGATTATTTTATCTATCATGTCTGAATAAATGCGTTGCTCTAACCACAAAAGAATAAGAATATGAGGCAGTCCTTGTTTTTGCCACTCCACTGAATACATAAAGCATTTTACTCCTCCAAACAATTTTCCTTTGGTTAATATTGACATCATTTTCTTTATTTTTAAATGAAAAACTCTTGCTATGATGTCGTGACGATCATGTGATTTTTGTCCTTGAATTAATGCATCTGTAATATCCTTCCAGTCCGCTCATGCATATATCGAGGTCCCCCAGTGAAAGTTGACGGTAGTATCACCATTTGTCTTAGTTTTGTTGCATTTGCATCATGTCTCCCTATAGCATCCCTAAGGTGAACATAACTTTCTGCTCTCAATTTTTTTTGGTTGTTTCTGATATATCTTAACCTCTCAGTTTCTATTTTGGCATACATATCTACCATATATTGACTAAATAGTGAGCGATAATATATCAAATGATTATTCCCTCCTTGCATCACCATAATGCGGTACGAATAATTTGCTGTAGAAACTGTTTTATTTAGTGGTTTTTTATTTATTGGATCACGCTGTGGCAGTGCAATATAATATCCATCCTCGCCACGACAACACATTAGTGGATATTGTAGTGCATCGTATGTTCGATAAATTTCACTTATGCGCTTTAATTTATTACTTTTTCTCTGTATCACAATATCTCGTTCTTCGAACTGCTGATAAACAATAATCAGTGCTACTTCATTTGCTACTGGTTCGTTAAATAGTCCTTTATGAGCATTTTTTGGCTTTCTTTCTGCATAAATAACTATTTTAAATTGCTCACAGGTTAAAGGTATTTTTTCAAGAGTTGTTTTCAAATATTTTATATAACTATTTACATTATGTAGCATTTTCTGTATTTCTTTAATTAAACCTTGATTGATATCAGGACAATTGCTATATCTTATTTAAGCTTCCCTTTCATCATTTCCTACGAAATAAATTTGTAAAAATTTGGCATCCTGTATTGTTGTTGGCAGCAGACTTCCAATTAAATGATAGACTTGTCCTTGCACTTTAAATGTTGGATTGTAACCTTCTTGTATAAATTGTTTTGCTCCAAATGATGTCATACAAAAATAATTATTATATTTTTTTATACGATCTATAAAATTTACATGTAATGGGTGTTTTCCCATTATTAAACTAAACATTGGCTCTGGCAATTGTTCAAATGGCTGTAGTTGCACTTTTCCAGCATTGCAGCACATGCCAGGTGTCCCATCTTTCCATTTTAAAGCATTGCAATATTGACACTTTTGATTCATTTTACCTATTGCTACAGTGCTATCTGTTTCATATGCTATGTCAATATTATATTCCATACCAGCATTTGTTTTATGTTTCCATAAAATTGCTCTTCTTTCTGCTCGTTTTTGAAAATTGTTTTTTTCATATCTTGATTCTTTTGCTCTATGCTCATTTGGATGATTTTTCTGATATTTTGTTACTGCTGCACGATGCACCTCTTTATGATTCTGTGCATATTTTGTTGCCGCATCCCTTAGTTGTTTCTTTCTTATATCATTAGTACATCTTGTTCTTCGTTTACCAAGCGTAATTTTTGTTGTTGATTGTGTTAATTGATTATTTAAATTTCTGTCATATTCTTCTTGAAAATTTTGTTTTTCATTAAACATTTCTTTTTTTTCATATTGTAAGTATACATCGAAATGTCCTTTAGATAGGTCCTGCGTAAAACGTAATCTCCCTACATCGTGACCTCTATTACCGAAACTTTCATATAGTTTTCCATTACGATATACCTCGAATATAAAATCAAATATTTGGCCTGCTGCTACCAGTTCGCATGTACCACCATAAGAAAATAGTTCCGACATTTGTGTTAAGTATTTATTTGAGCTAGTATAGTTGTCTCCCTCGTTATTATGAGATAAGGTAGAAAACTCTTCCCAATTATTTTTAACGTGCTCTACGATTAGCTCGCGTACTTCTCTAGCCATTAATTGAGTATTATACATTACATATGAAAGAGATCTGAACAAACAGTTTCCACCTCCTGTTATCGGAACAATAGTATGTGGTACCCTTTCCCCATTAATTTCTAAATACTCTATTGACATTTTTTTATATTGAAAGGTATTTCTAAATGAATTTAATATTATTTGATCTTATTTCAATAATATTTTTTTAATATTTTCTTTTATCTAATTTCTTATTATTTTTTTAAATTTTAAATTACTAATTTTTTTAAATCTCCTCTCTTCTGTCTTCACTTTATGTGTCTTGTAAATATAATAACGAACGTTATATACCTACGTTATACGAACGTTATAGGTACGTTTCACATACCTTACGTCTTCTGCGTACCTTACGTCTCTTGCGTGTCTTAAATATCTTATGTTTCTCTCTCTCTCTCTCTCTCAGAGAGTGAACACGTATCACGTCGTGCTCTGCAGAGAATGAGAAATTAAGTGGTAAAAAGTTATTCGGTGATTCGGACAAATACGCTGTGTGATTGTACGTGCGGTATAGCATCTGTGGAAGTGTTAAATAATGTGAAGAACTAATAGACAGAACGCATAGGCAGGATATAAATTAATATAAAGTGAAGGTGTGATACGGCCAAACAGCCATAGTGACCACGTCGCGAAATGCTGACAAGGTGTGTCAGCGCGAATGAGTTTGCATGAGGCGACACGAGCGAGTGTCAAAACTTCAAACTGATTAAAAGACATTCGGCGGTGCCGATAAAATAGAGAGTGATGGATAAGACGCATGTATGTAGACAATGCAATAAGGAAGTTAAACTAGAGGTGCATCACTGTGTGCCATGTGATAAGTACTTTCATCCGGGCTGCATTATGTTACACAGAGTTTATAATAGGGTAAATGAACTGGTATCTTGTGATGGAAAAATAGATAAATATATGGTGAAAAATGACGGTAAAACGTCAGGTGAAAGTAGCAAGGAGCGAAAATTGTCGGCTACTGATAGTGGACAAAAGCAATGGGAGCGGGGCGCATCAGCATTAGCATCAGTAAACATAAAGGATGCAAAGATTGATACTATATACAAGATGGTACAAGAAATTAAGGATGAAATGATAGGGAAGAATATGCTTAGAAGGGCTAAAGAATATGCAAGCATGGGAACAGGACAGATAGAAAAGAGCTACAGCGGAGCGGTAAAAAAAATCAAGAATCGGTGTTAATCATTAAACCTAAAGATGGAGAAGAGAATAATTCGAGTGAAAATACAAAAAGAGACATAAAAAAAATTGATATCTCGAAACTAGGAGTGGGAATCACAAGAATGAAGAAAGTGACTAAAGGAGCAATTGTAGTGGGGTGCGAAAATAAATCCCAAGCTGAAAAACTGAAGCAGGAAGTCGTAAAAGATATGGGAGAAAAATATGAAATACAAGCACCAAAGAAGAGAAAACTAAAGGTGAAGATACTGGATGTCGACAAAGAAGATTGTGAAAACGAGCAACATTTTTGGCAGAAAATAGTAGACCAAAATGGACTGGAGAAAGACACCATCGAGGGAAAGATAGTATATAAGGCGGCAAAAGACAATTCGAAAAAGGCGGCGGTAATAGCGGAGGTGAATGCTGGGACAAGAGAGAAATTTATGCAGCTGGAAAAACTAAAAATAGGGTGGAATATATGCAAAGTACAAGAATATGTAGGGATTCTAAGGTGTTTCAAGTGTTGTGGGTATTATCATTTCGCTAAAGACTGTACGAAAAAAGAAACTTGCGGAAATTGCGCAAAACAACATGCGACGAAGGAATGTAGGAGTGAGACAAAAAAGTGTGTTAACTGTGAGGAAAAAATTAGGGTTTTTAAAATCAAAAGCTTGAAGTCAGATCACTCGGCCTACGACAATAAGTGTCCATGTTTTAAGAAAGAAATAGAAAAACAAAGAGATAGAATTCAATGTAATAACATATAGCAATCAGGAAACATGAACAGGGATAGAAGTAGAGTAATCTGTTTAAATGGACAGGGATTTTTGAGACATAAAGATGAAATAGAGAATGTTTTGATAACGAAATATAAACCTAGTATAATAGGATTTACAGAAACTCATATAATGCAGCAGATAGAGGATCACGAATTATACATCAGCGGGTATGTATGCGTGCGTGGTGACTCAGGATCTAGTATAACAGGTGGAGTATTGTTATATATAGATAGAAGGATTAAATTTGAAATAATAGCGATAGAAAATTGCGATAAAAATTGGTGGACAATAACAGTAAAAATTAAAGATAACAACTATAAAGGAATAATAATGGTAGTGTATCACTCACCAAATGGTAAAGATGCTAGTTTTATTGATTTTCTTGAGGAAACCTGTATCAGCAACATGCAGAATAGATATGAAAGTAAATAATTATACTCAAAATAAATTAACAAGAATAATGAATTCTGTAGGGTTAAAACAACTAATAGGAGAAGCAACCAGAATTGTAAGGAATTCTGAAACAATAATAGACTTAGTTTTTTCTAATGTTGAGATGGAAACTGAAGTATGGCATGAACCCAAAATAACGGATCATTCAGCAATCGTGTTGTACTGGAACGTAAAAATGGTAGCAAATGAGAACAAAATTATTACATACAGAGACTATAAGCGAATGGATATAGATAGATTGAAAAGAATGATAAGCACTTGTTTAGATGCTATAGAAGGAGAGAGTATTAATATATTAGCTAATTCAATGGTTAAAGAGATTATCAAATGCCTTGATTTAATTGCACCACAAAAAACAGCTCTACTAAAACAGAAATTGCAGGGAAAGCGATGGTTTTGTGCGTACATACAGCAATTGATAAAGCAAAGAGACAAAGCACATAAAGTAGCTCGTATAAGTAAGAATGAATATGACTGGGAAGTATATCGACAAACAAGGAATGAAACTGTGGATATTTGTAGGAAAGCAAAAAAAGACTATATAGAAGAAAAACTTAATAAAAATAAAAAGGATCCGAAACAAATGTGGGGGGTATTAAAAGAAATGTTGAAAGGCAAAGTAACTGATAAAGAGTATAAAGAAATACAATTTGAAAATAAAATAATTAGTAATTTAGAGGAAATGGCTGATAAATTTAACTGTTATTTTGTGGACAGTATTAGGGCGCTGACATACATAAATAGTAGGGAAGAGAGCATAGCAAATAGAAAATATACAGACTGCGTTCTAGAAGTATTTACACAAATTGAAAGAGAGCAATTATGTAAAATAGTCCGAAAATTAGAAAACAAAGCAGGTACAGAAGAAGGTATAACTGTAGAAATAATGAAACGTGTAGTAGAAGCAGCAACAGAGAAAATACTATATATACTAAATATGTCACTCGAAGAAGGAATGTTCCCCGAGGAGTGGAAACAAGCGATTGTAGTTCCGATACCTAAAGTTCGAGGAACAAATAAAATTGAGGAATTCAGACCGATAAAAAAATTACCAGTATACGAGAAAATATTGGAGAAAATAGTTCAGAAACAATTAGTAGAATACTTAGAAAATAATGAGTTGCTTAGAGAATGTCAATCGGGTTTTAGGGCAAAGCATTCGTGTGAAACTGCTTTACAGTAGGTAGTTTCGGACTGGAAAAGAACAATAGGGGGCGGAAAAATGATAGGAGTGGTCTTCTTACATCTAAAAAGAGCGTTTGAAGTAGTGGACAGAGAAATCTTGATTAAAAAATTACAATGGTATGGAATAAAAGGGACAGTACTAAATTGGTTCAAAAGTTATTTGCAAAATAGATCTCAGAGAGTAAAATTTAGTGGGGTTCTGTCAACTCCAGTTAATGTATGTGTTAATGTATGTGTATGTGATAGATTTAGGTGTTCCCCAGGGGTCAGTTTTAGGACCTTTGTTATTCCTATTATATATAAATGATATTATAGAGGCTATTAATGATAAATGTGTAATAAGACTGTTCGCGGATGATGCATTGATTTACACAACAGGGTATTCAAGTATAGAAATTAATAATAATCTCAATGAACAAATGGTGAAAGTGGAAGAATGGTTAAAGATAAATAGGCTGTACGTTAATGTTGATAAGACTAAGGTTATGTTAATAAGAGGAGTTAGAAAGAAAGTAACAGAGGACAATTTAAAAATTAAACTGCAGAATGAGGTACTAGAGGTTGTAAGTGAAATTAAATATTTAGGAGTAATAATTGATAAAAATTTAAATTTTTCTAAACATGTAGAATATATTAGTAAAAAGGTAGGAGCGAAATTAGGTGTTATGCGGAGAATTGGGATGGACCTATCAGCAAACATGAGGTGCATTGTATACAAAGCAATAGTAAGTCCATTGTTCGAATATTGCTCATCTATACTGGTGGGTATAAGTAAAACAAATTTGGAGCATCTACAAAAAATGCAAAATCAAGAGATGAGAATAATATTAAGATGTAATAGAAGAGTAAGAATTAGTGATATGTTAGAAGCACTACATTTTATGGTGATAGAAGAAAGGATCGAGTACAATACATGTGTACTTATATATAAAACTGTAAATGGGTTATGTCCCATATATTTGCAAAATAATGTAGAATTAGTGCAATATGGAGAAGGTGTAAGTACACGGCAAAAAGGAAATATTTATATCAACAGATGTAGAACTACGGAGGAACAAAAAATGTTATGGTATGAGGGACTTAAAATGTACAATGCGTTACCAAACGAAATAAAAAGAGAAGACAGATTGCCAAATTTCAGAAGAATGTTAGCGAAACATATTCAGATAAGAGAGAGGGGAGCAGAAATATATAATATATAATATGTAATGAAACGTAGTATATTTATATGTATTTATATGTATTTATATGTATCAGATATTTATATGTTATGTATAAGCAAACTTATTATGTAGCTATTGAAGCTAATAAACGACTATCAATCAATCAATCAATCTCTCTCTCTCTCTCTCTCTCTCTCTCTCTCTCTCTCTCTCTCTCTCTCTCTCTCTCTCTCTCTCTCTCTCTCTCTCTCTCTCTCTCTCTCTCTCTCTCTCTCTCTCTTTCGTGTTGTACTTGGGAAGATGTTGTAGTGGTACTGAGAATTCTCATGCGCGTTGTGCGAATTTAAAATGCGTCTTTTGCGTTTTTTTCCGACGTCTGTCTCGTGTCTTGTAAGATCTATTGAATTTACAGATTAATTAGAATCTGTCGTTTTTATTGAACGTCGATATAACGGTAGTTTTGCGACTTTATGAACATAATGATTTTTACATACCTCGTTCGTCTCTATCTTGCTCTCGCTCTCTCACTCTCGCTCTCTCGTTCTCTTTATCTCTCTTGTGTTGTGTTTCCGAAGGCCCGGAGTAGGACAGTGAATTCTCGCGCGCGTTGCACGAGTTTAAAACGACACGTATAATGCCTGTTTTTGTAACGTGTACTTCTTACGTCGCTTTCGTTTCTCTCGCCATTATCTCTCTTGTATAATATGTCAGATTGTGTTTCTCAATTTTCGTTTTTTTTTTGTTTTCGTCTCTCTGAATGTAGAAACATGTACGATATCTCGAATCGAAAAAATATTGTTCATTTAGCGACACTCACATTTAAATTGTATCATACTTCAAAGCAAGTGTGTCAAGGCATCCGAAATGGACACGGACAATCACGAAAGTTTTTTCCAAAAAGATGTGAGTATTGTATATAGCACCAGAGGTTTGGGATGAGCGTGGTATTTATTAATTTTTTTAATTTTTCAACTGAATCTGAATTTAAACCTTTAAAGACGATTAGGGCAAAATATTGATTAATACTGTAATTATAAACATAAACAACGTTCGTAAGAAAAAACCAAGATTTTAGCACCAGAGGTTTGAGCTGGACATGGTGTTTATTACATTTTTTAATTTTTCAACCGAATCTGAATTTGGCCTGTTAAGGGCTATTTAGGACAAAATACTGAATTATATTTTGCAGTAAAAGCGTAAACAACTTTCAAAAGCAAAAATAAACTCAGAATCATATCACGCTTGACAGAATTTGAGAAAACGCAAATTCGTATTGGTAACCTTTGCAAGGAAAATTGAGAAATATGCGAAAAACAACCCTGTACACTCCCTTAGGGATAGAATATAAAAAAAACCGTTAAAACACTTTCTACAGTTCCTAACCCTTTTACACCCCCTTAGGGGTGGAATTTCTAAAAATCCTGAAATTGGTTTTTAAACATTTGTATGAGTAACATTTGCAAGCAGAAACCAAGGCGATATCTCATCGTGCCTAAGAGATATTGAGAAATACGTAAAAACATATTTAACCCTTTTACACCCCCTTAGGGGTGGAATATCTAAAAATCCTGAAATTGCTTTTTAAACATTTGTATGAGTAATATTTGCAAGCAAAAACCAAGGCGATATCTCATCGTGCCTAAGAGATATTGAGAAATACGTAAAAACATATTTAACCCTTTTGAAATTGGTTTTTAAACATTTGTATGAGTAACATTTGCAAGCAAAAACCAAGGCGATATCTCATCGTGCTTAAGAGATATTGAGAAATACGTAAAAACATTCTTAACCCTTTTACACCCCCTTAGGGGTGGAATTTCTAAAATTCCTTTCTTATCGGGTGTCTACGCTATGAAAGGAATATACACCCCAAATTTCATGATTGTAGGTTCAAGGGTTTGGGCTGGGCGCTGATGAGTCAGTCAGGACAAAGCCTTTTATATATATATATAGATAGATAGATAGATAGATAGATAGATAGAAGATAGATAGAAGTGGTCAATATTGGTGACCAGGTTCTTCCAAAAACCCAACTACAGACAATGAATTATTTCCCGATCTCGCCGTAAGTGTTTCTTGCACTCGGTTCGTGAATTGCGCAAAACTTTCTGAATTCTTTGACATTTTTTGAATCTGTGAGGGACTATTTGATGTACTATTATTATCAAGATTGTCTGATAAAATTTCTTCAGTACTTGAAGAATCACTTGCTTCCTTGATTCACTTAAATGACTTGACGTTAATTCCAAAGATTGTGCATGACTTGATTGTATATGACTGTCTTCGTCTACTTTAATTAATTCCAGATTTTATCGATTCAAGTTGCTACTTTTCTCTGTATCTACAGTAATTTCCCTCGTTGGATTCGTTGGGTTGGGAGTCTTGGGATGCGAACTGTCAGTACTTTCGTCGAAAATGCTTTGACCACCTCAAATAGGGATTGAGGAGGGTTATATATTCGAGATCTGCTTTTTCGGTCTTCAGGATATTCATGTATTACATTATCATTAATTTTTACCTTTGACCGAGTTGAACGCATACCACTTAATTAATATTATCGGTTGGATCTAATCGTTCCTCGTTGTTCCAAAGGTACTTGCCCTTCTTTTACTTATTTTTATTTCTATTTCGTAAAAAAATTCATATACCAGCGTATCAAAAATGCTTTAATTCTGCGGGAACAATTAAACACCATTAAAAAGCTTTTTAACAGAGTGAAAACACAGTAAATTCTTCTGTAGAGCCTGGGAAAGGGGCAATCTTTATTATTATCATTCACACAATGAAAAGGGAACGCTCGATTATTTCCTAGAAGAGAGAGAGAGAGAGAGAGAGAGAGAGAGAGAGAGAGAGAGCAATTTCCTTACTTATGTTAGCATTAGGCTTCGTAGTCTTTAATTTTTCTTTGGGGGTAATAATTTAGTGGTCATTCAACGATTCGATATTGGTAATATGATGCTCGCAAGGCATCACCAGGGGTGACAGCGAATCCCTAGTTTCGAGTGAGCTTCGAAATCAGCAACAAGTTCGTTTAGATCATTTTTCCGTTCGATTGCTCGAATGTTCTTAAGGCGATTTATTTGAGATTTATTCGATATTTCAGTGTCGACACCCTGTATGACTTGACTTCTGCTTGCTTCGTACGTAATTTCACTTAATGAATATGGTATCCTGACGTTACAGAGGGTCGCGCAATCTGCTTTTGTACTGTCTGCATAGTTTTTATACTCTGCTGCTTCTTCTTCCTCGTAGAGGATAGTTTTATTATCTTTTTCCATTTTAATACTAGGGACTCTAGAATCTTGCTCCTTATATGACTTACACGCAATTATTGGAACTTGGTAATGTTCTTTTTGATAGATCTTACAATGTCCAAGCAGGATGTTTGATCGGAAGAAGGAGAGAAGGATACTGTGATATTCAGTAAATACCTCGTGTACAAAGAAACGTATTTATTTGATAAATGATCAATCGATCCGTGTGACCAACTCGCATCACGGTCGACGCTAGTAGTATGTGTACACCTTTGCTCCATCCCACTCCTATCCCCACTCCTTCCCCCACCACGCGGCTACCCCCACCACCTCACTTTTCCACCGCCGCGCTACCCACTCTGCTTGACCAGTGTCGGTAACGTGGAGATGGTAAAGTGAGGTGGTGTGGGTACCTTGGTGAACAAGGAAGAGTAGAGATAAGAGTAGGATGGAGCATAGGTGTACACATACTTGGAATAAAATATTTGACTCACCCTTGTGCTGGCGGCATCTTGTGACGACTCTCCAGAGTGACGGGACACACACATATGCACACACACACACACACACACACATTCTCTCTCTCTCTCTCTCTCTCTCTCTCTCTCTCTCTCTCTCTCTCTCTCTCTCTCTCTCTCTCTCTCTCTCTCTCTCTCTCTCGCTCACACACTTACTCACTCACGCACTCACTCACTCAAAAACCACAGCTACGCGTACGGGTAATGCGGATTACTCGCACCCATGGAGCTTGGGCACCGTCGGGCGTGGGCATCCGTATTCCGATCAGCGTATCATTACCACGCGCTACTTCGATCGGATCTAGATATCCGGCCTCGTCAATTAAATGATCGAGGCCGAATACTACACACTTTACGAGCAGCACCGGTAACGCACTAATCGACGGCTCTGGGTAAAATAGGTGCTGCCAATCGATGTATATCGATTCCTCGAAATCGACCAGCAGTACCTCACAGTACCCGTCATCATCCATGTCGATGATCGACCCGCGCATAGTCCTTTCATTCCGTACAACCACACAGGACACTCCAGCGCACAAGTCACTTGTTAAAAATCGTCTCCTCTCAGAGCGCTCCTCGATATATAATTTATATAGTTTGTCCTCCAGTCCACACAATGCCGAGCACATGAGATCCGTCCGCAGACACACGGTATTATTGTTGGTGCTACAAATCACCCGGCACACAAAAACTGCCGCTAGGTCGTCGCCTAGATTTACCGGATACATTTTTTTTTTCGAATTAAACTCTCGACGTGCACTGCTAAAGACAGACTGAATGCTCCGGATGAGGCTGGCGGTGATCACAGTGTTTGAAGATAACAAACCCCCCTCTGAGTCATAACTAGGTGTGCAGCGCTTTGAATGCAGTGTCAGCAGTTTTGCACGTGCGTACCGCTTTGCGCTGTGTTTCTCGTGAAGCGAATGCTCTGCAGTAAAAGACGCAGAATATTGTACCGTGCCGCGAGAGACCTCGATTATAATATTATATTATAATTTATATATAATTATAAAAGAAGAGACACAGTAAACCGATGTATTTGTTTTTAATTAATCAATATTTTATTTAAATCACTTTACAGATATTTACCATCGTATGCAACATCCCTGCAAACACGGTAATCTTCGCTCGGAGATTCCTCTGCCGTTAAATTTATTTTTATCACTGTCTGATCGTCGAGAGGCAAAAGCATTGTAATATTCACGCACTAATCTGTCGTTTTTCGTTACATTATCGCTAAATAGATTATTAAATCGCGACATGGTGAAGCCGCACGACATAAGGTGAAGGAATACGATGCAAAATTGTCCACACACATCCGACGTATTACTCTGTAGCTGCTTGAGGCCGTACCGATAGAACTTGCAGTTTCTTCGTAGTCGGGCGAGATGTTGCGGTATCACCGGTGGTAGCCCGTAGCTATCAAAGTACATTCCTTTTCCATGATGGTTAACGTACATGGTGATCCAATGCTCTCCAGGTCCGTCGTGGTTATCCGTGTTAACTACGAGTCCGGCTGGTAACGACCATACACGAGGAATTCTGTCAGCCGGGTATACGCCAACGGTTGAAAGTGGTAGATACTGCAGACTCTCGTAGATTTGTCTAGTGTTCATGCTGAACACATAGTCAATGATTAAATGATGACCGATACGCTTTGAAAGACGTATATGTATGCAAAATTTATTACACAGCGTCGTCGATCGTGTCACGACCACATGATGAAGATTTCTCCTCTTTTTTATTCTCTTCCTCTTCGTCTGCTGACCAAACATCCATGTATGATTCTCCTTTAAATGGATGCTCGCGAAGCCAATTTTTTATTTGGAAAGCCTGGCGCATTGCACAATGCGAAGACGCTGTATCGTTTATCATAGCGTGTCTGAAGCATTTTCGCAAAGATTTCGGCATAAATGTGTACGATGGGGCGCCCTCCTCATCCTCCAGGTTGGAAATTTCACGACTCGTGATATCGCAAAGAAGTATAGCCTTCTCGTGACCGCGCGTATAGATGCGTCTTGATTTTCGCGAAATTTCACGCAAGTTAGCGTATACCTGTTTACAGCTCACATCGCCCTCGTACCACTCCATACCGTGAAAATATTTCGAGAGAAAATTATTCTGGCTTCTCGATTGCTGTGGTAATTCGTAAAGTGACACGGCGGTGCAACGATCCAATGAGCAGAGTACGGTCTATCCACTGCTACCACAGCAATTTCTTTCGGAATAAATTCCGAGTCTTTACCACGCATTCCCTGTATATCCACGACGATATCCATTTTCACGTCTAATCCATACAGATGACCGAGTTCGACTGATTAGTTACTCGCGGACACGCTTCTACGTGTCTTAGCACGAAATAATTTTATGCCGACATCAGCACATTTTTCGCTTATCCGGTAAAATCCACCATTACCTGCCGAGAGGCATCAATTTCAAGCACATTATCATATTCCGCGTAGACTACACAATTTATCGTTGAAGCAAGCGCATCCTCAAATCGTACCTCTATTCTCACACTACCGTGCTTTATTAAATTCCAATGTGTATTGCTGTTCGCCGAAAGATCGGGTGTCAAATCAAAAGCAAACAGACAGTATCCATCGCGATAATTATCGCGATTGATCGAATTACCGTCGTTCAAGAAATGTATTCCAGTTCCCGAAAACAACGTTTGAAAAGCATCCACATATAGCTGATTTTTCGTGAAATCAGGTTGTAACGGTTTCGAAGGTATTTGAGCACCATCTACATACAACGAGAGATAATTTATCTTGTAATTTTGGAAATTGAACGGATTCATACTGAAGTCACCGTTAAACGCTTTGTTATCGACAAAACCGATAGTTATACGCTTCGGCAACTGACCTAACACGATATTATCGATAGTCTCTCCATGAACACCCGAGTGTATTGAAACGGCTTTTACCTCGACTCTCGTAAGAGGATATTTAGCCGTAGATTTTGCCAGAGTTCTAGCATGTGAGAGCAACACACCAGGAGCTATTTTTGTTCTACGAACGAGAAGCGATGCCTCGAGAATCTTTAAGCCGCATTAACCATTCTTTGTATCACCCACAAGACAAAATGAATCTCTAGACCGAACCAGCCGTAGGCGCATCTCGATACCGTTTAATAGGAACCGCTCCTGATTGAATATATCGCAATGCAGATGACCGAGCAAGTCTACAGTTTTTTCGACATTTAAAAATTGTTTTCTCTTCACAAGACCCGTATTTTCCGATGTTATATCATCCATCTTTCCAGGTGTATCGTCGTACCAGAGAACGCTCGTGAGATGCGAATTTTTTGCTGCTGGACCGTAATTCAAAAGTGTTTCTATGTACGCTCAATAAGCGTAGGCATTATTTGGAGGTGAAACTAATTTTTGATTCAGGTATACATCCACCTGATTAAACATAGAATGCAAGAGATTGTTTACAGGGCCGGCACTTACTTTCGACGATGTGCCCGCGGCAATTTCCGTAATGGTAGGAGATGTTATTTTCACTCTCAGACTAAGCATAGTATGCGCGAGATCGATATACTCATCACCCTGTCCGGGAATAACAAATTCAATCGGTGAATCATCTGTTAGCGAAGATATTGGTTTGTAATAGACCCAATTGGAGCCTTCGATAGTAGTTTGCGTCGGTGGGAGTGAAAATAATTCAAGTTCCGATTTAAGACACTCGCACGAGTGCGCATGTAGAAAAGCCATCTTGTTTCAGCTATCCAAAAATATCTGCAACTGTTCGTTGACGAGTCTTCTTCTTCTTATTGTTCTTATTATTCTTCTTCTTCTTTATTGTTTTTCTCTTTATTACACTTTTATTTTTACGAGAGATACGTCGTGGCTTACGTTCGTTCGATGAATGAGGAGTACGTGAAATTTTGCGCTTTTTATAACCAGACCCCCGCATGAGAGTGTCAATTTTTTCAAAGGCTTTGCGTTTGAGATTACTGCCTGATTCTCGCGCTCCCTCGCGAATAGTATCTTTCACAGCTATATTTCTATCGAGGATATCACCGGCTACGTTTACACCAGCGCGCAACGCCTCTTTTCCAACTGCTTTAGCGCCCTTCTTTAAAAGTGGTAACACTCGACGAAACAGGCCCCCGAGAAAGCTACCGATACCGTGTCCTCGCTGATTAGGTGTTCCGATATAAACATGGCTAATACCACCGTACCCGCGACGACCCCATCCGTGCTGCACACTGTCAATATCATCCATAGTGGTGTAATCAATCGTGGGACCTTTTGAAATGTAGTGTCACAGTCAACGTTCCCTGCTCGAATGGTATAGGATCCCTAAATTCGTCTCTTATATCGATCTCGATAGTGTGTAAATTATTGCGCAAGAGAGGTATATATCGTAGCGTTGAAAACGATTTAATTTTTATCGAACCATACGGACAGTCATCAGTATCAATGGGAACAACTCGTAAGAGGGGTGTTTGTACATCGCCTGTAATATAGCTCTCGCAGATATCTGTGTATAAAGACATGCTGCCCGGTATAGCACCGGTGAGAGATGCAGGCCTCGACCCTGTGTATTCGCAATGCGGTTCTATCATTACGGGCCTACAAGCCTCTTCCGAGAATCCTAGTAGCCTTGCGATAGCGGGCGATACGCGAAAGTCGTGGTAGCGTAGATCGTCGCATACGCGTGCCACTTCGACCTGCCCGCTCGGAAGGGATTTAAAGCGCAAATGATCGGCCACGTGAGGTAGCTGATTTATACTCTCCGAAAGAGCGTCTATAGAGCGATATACACCAGGTGCTACTTGGTCTCTATCAGCGCTCCTCCGTGTTAAAAGATTTAAACCCGATAAATCATAATCACCATCCTCAAAAGTTACGAGATTTTCTACAGTAGGAAGATGTAAAAGAGTCATCGGATAAGCAATTTCCACAAGAGAAACAGCCCAGTCGTCGTATTATCCGGAAAATACTGCATACTACTGTTGCTCGGTAGTACGACAAAGAAAGAGCTATCCTTGGAGCTCATATTTATCACGGACGATGATCCCGAGCGTTCTTCTTCTTCTTCTTCTTTGTCCTCTTCTTCTCTTTCGTCTTCTCAGATGACGGAGGCATTCGTACTCGTGATAATTCTGCTTCGTAGAAAATACCGTCGATAGTCTCGTTATTCAGATCGTGTAAAATATACACGAATGGCTCTCGATTCACCGATATTCGTTGAATCTTGAATAATTCGTTACTCCAACCACGCTCATATCCTTGCACGAAAGCTGCTTTAGCTGTACTGATACGTACCAAGTCACCGACGCTGTATTTAGGCTTTTTAATTTTTTTCGCGTTACGCTCGTAACGCCGTGCTAAATTGTCTCGGGCAATAGAGGCATTTTCGAGGGTTACTTCGCTCGGAGGAATACGCGTTCCGCTGTATCTAGTGTGATTATAAGCATATAAAAAATTTTGTAAAACATCGATGTAACGCTTATTTCGCGTGTATGTAAAGTAGCGCCACATTCGCTCTATTATTGTTCGATTAAAGCGTTCGGCAATCAAGGCTTTTATATCAGGGTTACGAGCAGCGCGAAAATCGATATTCTTTTTCTTGAGAATTTGCTGAAACGGTGCGCCGATAAATTCTTTGCCTCGATCAGTTTGCAATTGTTGCGGGTGACGATTGTTACTGCGCGCGAGTATGCGTGTGAGACCGCGGGCCACGTTTGCGCTCGTTTTGTCACGCAAAGCCTCGACCCACGCGTATTTGCTCAACACATCAATAACAACAAGCAGATACGCGTACCTATCGTTGTACGTGGCTACCGAGCGAAGATCAGCTAAATTAGCCTCCCATACATCGTCTATATTACTCACACTGTACGTATGACGGGGAAATCGTCGTCGTACGAGGCGATGCATGTTATATGAATCCTGTGTCTCGAGCCATGGTAAAACATTTTTTCGCGCTACTCTACGATCCACCTGGGCCAAATTTTTTGCTCGAGAATAGGAAGCAGGATGAGCGGTGTCATAATAGATTTTTTGAAGAATTTTTATAATTTTAGCGATGACCAGTTTAATGGATTCTTTTTCTTTTTCTTTTCTAACTGTGTGGGTGGTCGATATTCTACTTGTGCGAAGTTTTGCAATTGTTCGTCCTCTTCTTCATTCCCCTCCTCCCCCTCGATGATGTCGTTTTCAGCCGTGAGCATTAAATCTCTGTTTGAGTGTGCGGTCTCGGCCTCGTCGTCGTTGTTGTTGTTGTTGCTACCGTTGCTGCTGCTGCTGCTGCTACTATCGTTTTCGCGCGGTAAAATAAGACGCCGCTGTGGTGTCGAGGATGATGTAGGTGTAGGCTCGTGTAGTAACGCGGGGTTACCGATAAATTCACGCGGCATCTGTATCGCTCGCAGGAGTTTGGCAAAGTGAGATCGTCCGATGGGTTTCTCGCGTTTTCTAGCTCGCATAGCATCGTTAACAAGATCAACGATATTGGAATTTGAAATTCTTCTGCCGTCTATGGAAACAACGCCGTTACGATCCCATGTCATTTTTTTACCAACGGCGCTGCGATGCAAATTGCGAAGCAACGATATTGCTTTAGATTAAAATTTTTTTGGTACGCTATCGATAATAAGTGTGTCATTGAGCCGAGATTTAACTTTGTTCATTAAAACGTCGTCGGATTTATTCTCGTGGCTATCGAGTATTGCTACTTTTCGTTTTGATGAAATATTCGGTACGGCATTATCGTACTCGACCATGTGAAGATAACGCTGTAAAACCTGTTGGTACGCTATCCACTTCTCTCTCTCGCTCTTGTACGAGTGAGAGTTTAGAATTTCACTCAGCTCAGAGTCGAGGCGCGATAATGGCGTACCGGTCGTCTGTACGGAAGGCAACGGGTCTGCACTAGTAGTAGTAGTAGTAGTAGTAGTAGTAGCAGCAGCAGCAGTAGTGGCGAGTCCAGCGAGACGATGTATGTTATCATGAGGAATAAGTACCATCTTTCTGGCATATTCCATGTCTCGCGTAGGCCAAGACAGGCGCAAGAAGCAACTTGAGAAATCCGACACAGTGCTCGACGATGATCTTCCTCTTACCGCTCCAATTTCCTCTTTTGGCGGCTAGGCGTCGAAGAATTGTCGCGTGCCTCCGAAGATGATTCTTTTGCACGCTGTTCAGACTCACGTTTCCTTGTAAAACGTTTAGAGCACACTCGCATATACAGCGTACAAGCGCTACATCTGCTTTGCGCAAAATTGCACGTCGTTGCTCTTGCTTCAGATAACACAACGCTTGCAATATAATTATCTGCTTTTTATCGAGAGGTCCGCGCAATGCCATGACAAGCGCATTACTGGTACATCGCGCGATGCATCGCGAACTTTTATTGCTTTTTGAGGCACGTAAACGTAATGGTATTGGCCATCGGGAAATATACAGGCGCTAAATTGACAATTATCAGGCGTCGATTGTTTCAAGTCGAATAATAGATAGCCGTGCAATGCGGCTGTTGCATCGAAATATACTTCCTGCAGAAATCGCGGATTCTCGGGACATACCTGGCGGGCTAGGTGCTGAATTTGCGCGCGATCTCGCAGATTTTTGAAGACAACGATATAATTAGCGTTTAAGGAGATATCGCGCTGCCCGTGACCCTGATGGAAGAGATTTTGCGTGATGAAAATGACACTAAGATTTTTATGATGGCTACCCTTGGTGAAAAGATCGACCACAGTATTGTTGGATGCCTCGCGCATTAGATCGTCAATGACCACAAGTTTAGGTCTTGCGTCATTCGAGTAGTCTACTGCTTGCGGTAAACCCTCGCGAAATTCAATTTTATCACCGTACTCTGAATACCCGGACTGCCACTCTAAGTAATAAAAAAGTATACGCTCGAACGGGACATCCGTCATTTCGCGCATGTATTTAAAGAATTTTTTTACAAAATATGTTTTACCACATCCCGTAGGACCACTTATCACAGCTGTCCACGGATGTTTCCAACGTGTATCCATATCGACGAGTGTCTATCAAAATCAATCAGCAGACTCTTAAATAAGCTTATACCGCGGCTGCGGCTGCGGCGGCGGCGGCGGCGACCCCACGGCATCAGCTATTTTCGCGGCCTTAAAGAGCTGATAAGACGCGGCGCGACTGCACTAGCTGATAAGGCGCGGGCCCGCGGTATAAGCTGGTGTTTACGCTGTATGTAAATTAAATAACGATAATTTTTATATTTCTCACAAATAAAGCAATATTTTTATTTCACTATGCATACATCTCTATATACAAATTTTACGAATCATCAAATTCTAAACAGCAATATTATATCCACGGATGTAGCACGAGAAAGCCAGAACAAAAGGAAACACTCGATAAGAAAGACGGGACAAAAGGAATCAACGATGAGAAAGTCAGCACAAAAGGGAACGGTAGAGAGATAGCAGCTACTGTTACGAATAGCAGCACAAAAAGAACGATCCGATAACGATTTTATACATGATAAATCAATTTTTTTCAATGTATTGTACACAGTAAATATGTTACATGAAATTAGACAAAAAGATTATTTTTAAATATCGCGAATTCAGCTGTAAAACTATATACTTTTTTGCGTTATACTAATTAGCGTATTTCACAATAGCCATACGGTACAGTAGAGTACAGCCCGTGCCGTTTTCGCTTCGTGTTAACAGGCTCGCATGATTTCGTTTCTTTACGCGTTACTACATGATGAAATTCCGTACGTCGAATAGCGTCGAATTTTAAAATAATAGGTACGCTCCTTGCTCCTGTCACGAAAGATCGTAATGCGTTATAATTTACGTGACGGCTATTCGCAAAGTTTAGCGTGATACCCTTCACTTTACATTTTTCAATAATCGTACCGTCGGGTTTACGAACAAGGTATGCGTAAAATTTTGGTCCACCCGAAACGAACGAAGTTATATAACTACCAGGCCCGTATTCACTTAATTCATCCGTAAGATCTCCTAGAAATTAACCGATTGGCGGCTCATACTCGTTACCACCGGGGTAGCTCACGTAAATACAGGAGTCCGTATCGCAGTACAATATTCGTCGCCCGAGCCCCTCAAGATAACTGTATCATTTTAGGCGTGCCTGTGCCGTCGTGTATGCTGCAATCACGGCGTTTGATGTCGGTGATGGTTGGATAGCATCGCGGTTGCTCACATAGTTTACATACATAATCTTGTGATTAACCGGTAGCATCCCCGTCACCTCAATCTCCGGACTCGTTAGTAAATTCATTAGCTCCGTGCGCGTGAAGACGATAACGGTTTTCGTGAGATTCTCTCGTTGACCAAACTTTCCCCAGAAGGAATTAAGAGCCAATTTCGCTAGTGAACGTAAACCCGGATTTGGCTGCAAAGCACTTCGCTCGAGATATACACCCTCAGACTCCTTGTACAATGCTATAAAACGCTCTATTGCTTCCTCGTCATCGTTACACTCTGTTGGCGGACCACTCGCCTCCTGTTTTATTTTTAGGAATGTATCGATGTACTCGGCAAAATGACCGCCTCGTCGCGTTGTCGAGTCATACTGCGTAACAACGTATTGCCAAATTTCATAGATACGCGTCACTTTATATCCGAGCGACACAGATTTTCTCAGTTCGTCCACGACCCATGTGCCGTCAAACGCTCGCTCAGTCGTGTCATCGTGTGTACAAACCTCGGATGTGTCCATATCTGTACAGCACGTTCTACACAGGGGGAACAGTAGTTTCCCATGCATGCGAACAGGCAGTACGGGTATATACGAATCTCGCGGTGCCAGCACGGTACACTTCACGAGACCCTCGACGACACTTAGATCGTTTTCAAGTCCTACGAGTTCTCGACACTCGTCACCTACGTACAATTTCGGGTGTCCAGCGAGATAATTTCCATTCTTACATACCCACGGATACAGCGAGCAAACATCCACATAGCGTATCTGCTCCCCATTCGCGACGTCGTACAAGCTTACAAAATTTTCCGTTCGACCGCCAAAGAATGCATCGCGTGGTTCGAGAGGCGCCTGCTTGACCATGGCGTGATTTTTCACGTATATCGACATTTCCTCGTTATTCTCGAGTAATCTGTCAAAATCGCATTCCCATATTTCGGTTAGAGTGTACCCTTTCGATCTGATTCGCCCAGAAATAAGAATGGTACGCTCGTATCGCTCATCCATTGTATCGCCGAATTTAGTTCGAGCATCTCTATTCACGCGATAACATCGCGGACAACCGTGCCAAAAGCAGCCATGAAATTGAAGAACGTGATGGACCCCCGCATCCACGTAGTAACCGTCCACGGCCGGCAAGTCGGCCGAAGGGCGATACTCTCTCGTGCGTCCAGCATGAGCGATAACGCAGTTGAGCTCACGCTCGAGCCATACGAGCCATACGACGGCCTTGCGCGATTGATTATCGCCCCAGCGATATCCTCCTGGTGGTAACACCGCAATGCGATCTTTCTGTAGAAAATTCTTTCGAAATACTCTCATACATGCTGATGCTATCGTGCATGCTTCTGTGAAGGGGCACACGCTCCCACAACGTATAAGTAACTCTCCAAAAGCTAAACACGCTCGTCTCAAAACCGTAACATCTGTACGACAATATTGCACAAATTGCGTCGCAAAATCAAATTTATAATCTACGCGACTCGATTCTTCCTCATACCATTTTAAAAAGCGCTCGCGATCTGCTGAGAACATGGTATCGGGTGAGTAAAAATGCAAAGCCGGCAGAGGACCTGAGTAATTCTGATATTCCGGTGTGTTGAATAAATGGGGAAATGTACCGTTTGCCACCTCATCAGCGAAACCAAAGGCCTTAGGTAAAGCGCTAAGAGCCATGGGTAAATAGTTTAGACTATCGAGAAAAACGACATCGCCAATTTTCATCGAGACAATCTTCGTACCATTTATAATCAGAGAGGGCAGCTGTGTTTTTTGCACCTCGATTAAATACCGTAGAATAAATTGTGCGTCGAAACCTCTAGCATTATGGGCGATGCAGATAGTCTTTTTAAATTTTTGCGATAATGCCAATTTTACGAGATCCCCAACAGGATCATCGATAAACACGAATTCACGTTTACCACAGTTAGCACAATCGGTCTCTATATCTGTGATATCCAGACATGCCATACATACGCATTGTGCGACACATAAATTCGGCTCGTGAATTCGTGTCGATTTATCATCATGCAATTGCTCGTGTTGCTGCGTCTCAAAATCATAAAATAAAAATCTCGTGGAAAACTTGTCTTTTTTCTTCTCCTTTTGCGCATCTGATTTCTTAAGAGGTGCTATAAAACATGCATGCGTATTCGGCCGCGTTTGTTTGCATGTAGTACAAAACGATATACCACATACATGCATTTTTTTATCTGTGGTTTTAATCATACGCGAGCAGCCTCTACAGATTTTCAATGCGTTACAGACGCTGTACCGTCTATATTTACGAGACGTGATACCCGCGGAGCCCTCACTCTTGTGATGAGCGAGGCAAAAAGCACCAAAGAACGAACGATTACAGTCTGCGCAATACTCAGGCTGAAAGTCTCTATTACCGTTGCAATAAGTGGATTTACATCGAGCACATTGATAGCTACATCGATGCTCGAGTACTCGAATATACTTGGAATTACATTGCGTGTAGAACCCCCGACTACCTAGCGCACCGGCGAGATTTAATATCGGTTGATAGTGATGAGAACGCTCGTAATAGAGAATAAAGAGTGTACGACTAATTTTACCTGTTGCAGTGAGTACGTATTTTCGCCCATCGTACAGAGCCAGAACGCGGTTTCCGAAGGTGAGCAATTTATAAACAACAATCGCTATACTCTCGTGAACCAAGTACTCCTGAAAGAGCTGAATTTCGCGTGCACCTACCCCCTAGACGGTGTCGTTACCCCTGCATTACGTGTGAGCTCTATCGCCGCTGTATATTGCGCACCTCGAAGCCCGTTCCGAATTTGACACCATCGTCTGTGTAGCACACCCGCACGTATTTGACCGCGTTCGGCATGCGCTCGGGCAGTGACAAGGGATCGTTGTAGACACAAACTATCGCGATTACTTATGCGTAAAATTGACTTTTTTGCTATAGACTCGTGTGTAAGCCTAGTGCCCACACCAGCTCCTTCGACGCCTCGTACTATACATGTCGTCATTCTACATGTACCAGCGTCTATTCGAAATTCGCGCGCGCTCTGAGCTACACTATTAATTAGTCGCCATATATCGTCGGGAACGATGTCACGAGCTGGTCAAAATGATAACCATACAGGTCCTTGCGCAAAAGACGGTACGCTCAGAGTCATACCCACATAATCATGTCCTTCGCACGATTCTGTAAGACGTGTGAGAACATCTCGTACACCTCCCTCGAACCATGTCAGATGATCGATACCGACCGGTGGCTGACGAAAATAAAAATCTGTCTCTCAACCCTGCATCCTAAAGCGTGAAAAATAACGTCTCTGCTCATTGTCGATACCGAAACGTTCACCAGGAGGCAAAATATCACCACCCCGTGCAGCAGTCCTTCCATTGCCAGTCTGTCCACCTGCAGGCATAATTAAACCATTTATTAGAATTTTTATTTAATTTACTTTAAATTTTTGTTTGTCGCTGGCTATATACTATGCATATAATTCGTGTAACGTAAGAATTACAAACTTATATTTGCTTCTAGTCCTCGAATCCGTCGACTGCACCCGGGAACCGCCGACGCATTTCGTAAACCAACTCGATTGTCGGCGGTCTCGGTACAGTGAATCGTGCAAAGGGAAAAACGTTTGGGTCCGTCTCGTACCCTGCTTTTTCATTTTACTATTATTATCCGCGTAATTTTTTTATTTTTGTCAGCGTAGTTGTATTATTCAAAGCTTACCTGAATCTACAGGGTCCTCCTCCTCTTCCTCCTCCTCCTCGTCGTCATCGTCTACGTCTTGCTCCTCCTCCACCTCCTCCTTCTCTTCTTCTTCTTCTTCTTCTTCTTCTTCTTCTTCTTCTTCTTCTTCTTCTTCCTCGCTGTCTGTATTGCTGTTGGCATCATCGTTTGAACTGTATTGTCGCGATGGGCCTGCGACGGATTCATCTGCTTCTCTCGAGGGGCCTGCCATGAAAAGACCGTTTGTAGGTTTATAACCGCAGAATGGCTGAGTAAAATTTATCCAGCGATTCCCTACGGTGCTGTCGCCATCGTTGTCCCTGCTATGATCATCTGAATCGGTTCTACCCTCCTCATCGAAATCATAGGTGTCGGATCCCATTTCTGCGTCCTCATACCGTCAAACTATATAAAAATCTTATGAAATAAAGGAAATAAAATAAAAGTAATTAGCGCTGTATATTACTTACGTCTTTCATTGAGTATGGGTTGCAGAGCAGTCTCATTCAGCCAACCTCGTCGACGAATAACACGCACCACCGAATCAATAATTATTTGATTATCAAACAATCCAATATTATACGCGTCAACTGAATCGCGTTGATGACACTCGCACAGCATACCGCGAATTTTACGAACAATCGCCTATGTCGGAAGTTCCCATAGGGTGATCTGTAAATTTCTTCTACCCCAGCGCGAACGCAACGACGGTCTACGCTTCAATATAAACTCTATCAATTTTCTTATCAATGAGCGCTTTACCACTCTGACCATGATTGTGCTGTTAGAGTAGTAGTAGTAGTAGTAGTAACCACAATAAATCAGACAATTAACTAGAGAATTTTCAAAGCGGCTCACTTTTATATATATTCCTTTAACAAGCTCTCTCTCTCTCTCTCTCTCTCTCTCTCTCTCTCTCTCTCTCTCTCTCTCTCTCTCTCTCTCTCTCTCTCTCTCTCTCTCTCTCTCTCTCTCTCTCTCTCTCTCTCTCTCTCTCTCTCTCTCTCTCTCTCTCTGCATATACTGCAACGATGTAATGAATACGACTAACCAAGAAGATGGCCGCACGCGATCGCTTTACAAAAGCAAGACCTAGGGAAATATTTAGCGATGGTGATGTACTTAGTTATCGAGTTTCGCTGATGAAAGTCATATTGTTTTCATCTAATTTCAAGGCATTCGGCCATGAGGAAAATCATCAAATTTCACTGACGAATATTATTTAGTTTTCATGGTACATATCATCTGTATGTCAATGTGTGCGTGTGCGCATAAGTGTGCGAGAGTATGCAAGAGTTTTGGGATATATCTGCTGCTGTTACTAGGCTGTTGAGGAGAATGCGACAAATATCAAAGGATATTGGCTAGCAATTTTCAGGCGTATGATTTGCAGTATCAAAAGAAGAGGCAATGCAGTTAGGTGGTGGGGGAAATCTGTATAAAACGGAGTATGAACACCACCGACGATTCATTCGAAAAGTTACAGTCTACACGAAAGCAAAAAATGGCAAATAACGGTGCTAAGCCTCATGCGATATCGCTGTATATAGCGAACCCCGTTATGTACGGTTTAAATAAATCATTTGGTAAAATAATCGTAGCCGGGTTTGAGTTGAACTCTACGTGTACGCTTACACCGGTGGTGAAAATATTGTCGAATACTTTTACCGGAATTACACTCGGTGCGGACGAGTGGCGAGTGTTTAAAAGTGATTTTTCTCGCGTACAACAATATTTCGAAGCTCATGGGACTGATGCCGAGAAAATGTGTAATACCCGCATAGAGCACACAACGCATTACACACTCTTACCTCGTGTTACCAGCACAGAGCTGTGTCATTTAGTAAAATAAGCGGTAGCGCTGATGAGGAATACGAGAATCAAGAGGAATCTGGAGAATCGAAACGGAAACGCTTCCGAAAATACTCTCCAAACATTGTTCTTCAGCGGTCTACATTTGATATGATCGTCGAAATAAGTAGAAGAATTGATATTCATATGCAGGCTCTAGAGAGCAAAAGTGAAACGATTCAGAGGTGTGTGAACGAGGTGGTATCATATGTCCGTGAAAAGATAGTTGCCAGTGAAATGCCTCGTGCAGTAGCGTATGAGATCATCGGTTCCAAGGACTTCTACAAGAAGCGCTCGAACACATCGCGATCTTGCTAACGCCAGAGGATACGGAGTTTATGAAAATTATTTTGTCCGAAATAATTGTGCTGTTTCGTGGTCATATCGCTGATCATGCATCGGGTGTTGCGTTGCGAACGCAATAATTCTACGTATGTGCAGCTATTTGTGATAAAGAAACTGTTGTAAATAATTGTATATAGTGTACATTTCGCTCGAAATATTATAAAGTATACACCGATGTCAGTCACAGTGAGAGAGAGAGAGAGAAAGAGAGAGAGAGACAGTCGTGAAACCGAAGCATCAGCAAAGGTCTGCGCTAGAAAGAAGACGGATCGCTCGTCTCTGTTTCATTAACATAGCAGATCATGGAATACGTGCCAATGTCGATTAGCAGCAAAGCAGCAGAGCTTGGTAAGTAAAAAATATAAAAT